>JAKVQQ010000016.1:147022-252075 GCA_030462855.1 Saturnispora bothae | reverse complement strand
TCATTAAGTCTGTTGAAAAGGTTGACAAGGCTGGTAAGATTACCAAGTCTGCTGCTAAGGCTTCCAAATAAGTCTGTTGACTTCTAAAAGCTATTTATTGAAAGATTCAATCAAGTAATTTACTTATCAGTAGTGAAGATGTATAAATTTATTTAGTTCAATGCTTCCTATTCAAAACATCTATTCATTTTGTTGTAGCACTCCTCACATCATTCAATGCTTGTTTCAATCCACCTGTTGCGAAGCTCGACTTCAGTTTTGGTCTTGTTGGCACAACTGAGTACTTTCTTTCCCTGAATGATATACCCACTTCCGTAACCTTCTTTGTGACCAATTTGTCTAAATCGCGTTGAACAAAATTGTCGTTAACGTCATCATATTGCCATAATGTCCAATCAACACCAAAAGGTTTCGGTTCGAACAAATAAACCGAATGTAAAGGAACATCCAAATCGACGATTTGGTTCCTTGAAAGGTTTAAGAAATATCCCATTAAGATTCTTGATGTAACTCTGTGTGATATAATGAGCATATGATTTCTTGATCGTTCAACCTCATTGATCATTGGTTTCAATCTATTGATTACGTCAATATATGATTCTCCTCCTACACCGGGATACCTGTATTGGAGCTTATTTTCAATACGGGACTGAAATTCCAGTGGATATATATGTTGCATTTGTTCGTAAGTGAACCCCTCTAGAGAGCCAGCACTTAGTTCGTTCAAAACGCGCAATTGTTTAACATCATACAATTGAGGCTTATTTGCAAACGGTTGTGACGTTTCGATACTTCTCTTCATCAATGAACAGAAGACGGAGAATTCACTAGGGTGATTTCTAGGGTACTTGGAGTTGAATTCGAACCTTTTTTCATCAATGAACTTTTCTAGCGCAATACTGAATTTGACACCCTTTTCCGTTATGCTGGAATCACCTCCAATTTTCCCTAAGGTGTTATCAACACTTTCACCATGTCTTGCGACAAAGATGAGCCGTTTTTCCAAGTTGAAGTTCAAGAAGTAATAACAGATTTGGGATGGTAGAAATCCATTGATATTGCATGCAATCACTTTACGCCCCACATCAATCATCTGAATGTACTGGAAATCTTTATTCATTTCTTCCTTTTTTGTGATAGTTTCATACACTTTTTCATAGTTTCTCAATCTGCCTAAGAAGTCCTTCTTTGCTAACACTGCATCCATGTCCTTGTAGTCAGGACCCTTCAATTTCAAATTCACATTGTCGTCGATAAGGTGCGGATCGTTGCAAATTGATTCGAGAAACACAACCTTGAGAGTGCTGGATCTTCTTTTGATCGTGTCCATCACCATTTTTCTTCTTTTTTCGGTGGTATTGGTAGCATCGAAAATGCCAACACATCCTTCCCCGAGTAACAAGTAATCCAATAGTGAATCGAGCGTTTCCTGAGCCCATTTTTCTCTCAACAGAATACTTTGCTTGTTACCGGGAGAAAAGAAGCTTGCATCTTGATCTGGTAATGGCTCATTATCGGGTCCCAGCTTTCCCTTTGATCTTCTAGTTGATCCAACATTGAACAGCTGTGAATTGATCTGGAGCCAATTGAGATATCTGACTAGTTTATTTCCAAGATACGACTTCCCCCTAGCAGGAAGACCAATCATTACAACCACAAGCCGCTCACGTGTTTCATTGAGGGTGCCTTGAACGCTTGTTGAGTACGACATGATTGTATTGGGTGATGGCGAGGTCATTGGCGGGTCAATTGTGTGGCCCCAACTGTCGCGAAAGTTGTAATTGACATTTACTCCATTAGGCAGGTCTTCCTCTGATTCTGTGAACACTGCGGAGTCCATCTCGTAGAGACAAACAAGGATATGTGATGACAAAGTGAGGGTCTCAGGGATTCAAGACAGGCTTATCATAAAAAAATAGTTGAAGTGAAAGCGTGGGTGATCACGTGACCACCGACATCCTCAATTAGCGACTATATTGATATGAGTGCATTGGGGGCAATCTGGGGATTCTGTTGAGCTTTTTTTGAGTGGAAAAACGCACAGTATGGACAAGTTACAAATGGTTTTTACGGGGATCAATGTTATGAGACTTGTGATGTGAATGTAAGATCCAGTGCGATTAGAAGGCTTGGAAAAAAGCATCGACAAGCGGTGAATGCGTCTCAACATCCGCATTAGTCCTGAGACAAACAAGCGACCCGTTGGACAAATATATCCAATTGCTGAAACAAGTGAAATCTAAATATAACCGACAACCTACAAAATAGTATAAGACACAAAGCAGCAGAATCAAAACCTTTCCACCAGCTCCTGCAACGGACCCAGGTCCTTCTTCGACAAGAGGTCGAACTCTCTTGCAAACAAGACAAAATGCTTTAAAGAAGTGTTCAAATGCATTTGCACACCCAACTCGTTGACCTCGTCAAAGTGGTGACAGTAGATGTGGGCGTAAACCCTGAACAATCTCTTGAAGATGGTTTTCACTAAGGCGTGGAATTGCAATGGGAACGGAACGCCCATTTTAACTGGGAAAACAGTTTCGTCGTCCAAAAAGCCCTGGATCCACTGCATTAACGCTTCTACGTACGCCGGCGCAGACATATGGGCCGGAGGCTTCGACCTCTGCAGAGGATCCTGCCATAGATACTCATATTCGCTGGTGGCTGTCATTCTAGGACACGTCTGTGGAGAGCAAAACTCAGTAATGGTCCCATACAGCATGTTGATTTGGTTATAAAAGTCCACCACATGCAGAGCAAGCCACTCGTTCGTGTCTTCGTTTGGTGGGAGCTTCACAGCCTGTGCCAACGCACGATTCGAACCTAGAGTTTGTTCGGCGTGTAACTTGAGATCGGCGTGAGCACTAGCGGGCGTAGTTTGAACATTAGCATGCGCAGCAGACGCAGAAGTGGCTTTAAACGACCTCTGAGACTTGATTGTCTGTGGAAAGTGGGTATTGAGGAATGACATCACAAGTAAGAAGAGAAGAAAAGCATAGCAGAGAGAGATGTTATGAATTTTCCTCATTGGGCAATTACTGTTTATACCCGTTGAAAACTAGACCATGGCCAATTTGATTGCTTTGAACGCAGTTGACAAGCTCGACGCCCAGATCCCAGATGCAGAACGCGAGAGGTTTGCACATCTGCTTTCCAAGGAGCAAAAAGTCGCAGATTTGGAGGTTGTACGAGGGATGTTTGTTCAATCTGATGAGAAAACAGATGACCTGGCTTTAGACTCGGTCAACGCCCATTTCGGGCTGGCGTTGGACTCATGGGATAGCCTGAAGACAAAGCTACAAGAGTTGAACGCCTCAGCGGCTGAAGGCGTGAAATACAAGCTGATTTTTTGCGCTAGACATGGTCAAGGTTACCACAACAAAGTGGTGGATATTGTTGGCATCGAGGCATGGGACGACCACTGGTCACATTTGAACGAAAGCGACTTTGATGGAGAGCACTATGTTTGGGGTCCGGATCCATTTCTGACTGATAAGGGTGAAAATCAAGCCAAGTTCATGCACGAAGCCTTTGTTCGGGAGATCAAGTCCGGTCTACCATTACCTACGAAACTATTCAGTTCTCCATTCACAAGATCGGCTCAAACGTTAGTCCACACTTGGAATGGAATTTTGGTTTCTCAGGACGCGGATAGCGCGAGATTAATGCCTTTAGTCAAGGAGAATCTGAGAGAAACCATTGGTGAACACACTTGTGACAAGAGATCTACAAAATCTGAGTTTTTAAAGAGGTTCCCAGATTGGGGGTTTGTCCACGATGCAGACTTCAGCGAAGAGGATGTTCTTTACAAAGATGACTGGAGAGAGCCTGTTTCAGACCAAGCTATCCGTGCTTTCAGATTCTTGCAAGGTCTTTATGAACTTGAAGATCAAGTCATTTATTCTGCCTCGCATTCAGGAGCAATTAAAGCGATTCTCATGGCTTGTGGTCACAGAACTTTTGCAGTCCCAACTGCCGGTATGATCCCAATTGTTTTGAAAATGACTAAACCTCAACACTAAATTAAACTAAATAAACTAAACAATTATTTTCAAACTCTCTTGAGCGTAATATCTGACATCATTATCCTCGTCTTCTTGCATCTTGGTCAAGGTACTCTTAATTTGTGCAATGGCCTGCTTGTTATTTGGAATCTTTTCTGCAACCAGCTTCAACGATTTGGCAGCGTTGAATCTAATATTTGGAACCTTGTCATCAGTCAATTCTAAAATGAACGGATATAACTCCTCACCAACAGTTTCTTCACTTAAAACCGCAATCAATTTAGTTAAGGCAAACAAACATGTTAATCGGCAAATGAAATTTCCAAATTCAGGTTCCTTCTTCTTTTCTATGATTTTATTGATCACTTCACGCTTACACCAATCTTCCTTGAAATATTCAGCCAGCTTTTGTAAATTCTTCACAGCAGCTTCTCTGATAGAATAAACTGGATCCCAAAGCCATTCCATACAAAGAGAGCCTAAAGATTCATCAAAAAATTTAACACCTAATTGTTCTGCTAATAATGGGATTTGTTCAATAATGGCCAATCTAACTCTCCATAATTTGTCGTTAGCCAAGGATATGATAGCAGGCATCAAACTTTCACTCAATAGTTGAATGCCAATCACTTCATTGACAACCTTTAAGTTAGAGATGATGTTCAATCTGACGTCACTGAATTCATCCTTCAACATTTCAACAAATATTGGCAACAAATGCTCAATGGTCTTTTCTTTACCAAGAATTGGGGCCAAACCAGTAATTTCACTTGCAAGGGCGCTCCTGACAGTTTCGGATTCATCAGTTGATAATGCTTCCACACATGGAATTATTTGACTCAAAACAACATTTTCATCGCCTAAAAGCTTAGAGAAACCTGGTAATTGCTTTGAAATAGCCTTTCTAACTTCAGCTTCATTGTCTTTCATTAAAGAAACAATATGTGGGACAAACTTTGAGGTGTATTCACTATCATTGAACCCTAAAACTAAAGGTTCAAATCTATCAGCAACCATATACCTAACTCTCCAACTTGGATCGTTAACAAGGGTAACCAATGAAACAAACAATTTGTCCAATTCGTTGGTTTCATTGACTGATTTTAAAAAATCTAAAATAGCAACAAGAACATCAACAGCCAGAAACTTGACTGAATCCTGGGCATCATTGACAATGGATTCATACATTGACAAGATGGAGTCCCAATTCAATTCATCAACCGTTTCTCTAGTGTTGAACTTGGATCCCAAAATCTTGATCAATTCAGGTAACTCTTTAGCCGAGGCCTTTCTAACCATTGGTGAATCATCAACAATCAAATCCTTGAACATTGCAATCAATTCCTTTCTTTCAGCACTACCAACTCTCGTGATGACAGATTTGAACAAACCGGTGGCGGCAATATGGAGTGAAAACCATCTTTCCTTTGCTAATCTGGTAATCAATGGAATGAAATACTTCATGATATCCTCATCAGACATCTTTTCTGAAATCGCGTTCAAAGATGCAACCGCCTGTTCTCTCACAATTGGCTCTTCGCAAGCTGAAACCTTTTCCAACACAGGCAATAACAAATATGAATATTCATTACCACCCATTAAAGGGACGAATTTGCCCAATTCTGCCGCAGCAATGGCAATCACTTCATCCTCGTCTTCAGGAATCACTTCATCCAAGAACGGGATCAACTCCAAACGCGTTCTTTCTGGGCCAAGGGCAATGGCAATGGTATCCAATCTCTTCATGGCTTGGACCCTGCTGGCCACATCATCGTGTCTTAATTCGTCCATGAGAAGCGCAATCGGATAGAGCTCCTCACCGGTCATTCCAGCGGCATTATCTTCGACAGCAGCGCTCATAATCTCGGTCTGATGAAGGAACAAGGTTGGTGATTGTTGGGAATTGAATCAATTTTTTTCAAAGACAAGTCTCACAAGGTCACGTGATCAAGTGATCACCAATTATATAGAAATGTACAAAATGGTTACAAGTATGTGACTTTGAAGGCCATTTCCGCTGCTTTATAAAGTGATGGCATAATTCTCTGTAGTCTCAAAAATCTCGCCGTGCGTTTGATATTCAGTATAACCAAAATGGTCAGGATAATGGAGATCACCGGAATCGGGCCGCCTAGACGTTCCATGAGAGCTTCTAGATGAACCCATAGTTGACTGGACGCAGAATTGGATTGTGGGAGTGATGATGACTTGCTCTTTGGTTGATTACGAGAGATTGGAGGTGTTTCTATTGGCGATGGAACATTTTGCTCGGCTAAGTTGTTCGAAGCCATTTCTATTTCTGAAGCCTCTACCTCTGAATCGTTCTCCTGTTCATAATATTCACTATCGTACTCAATTTCTGGCTCTTTTGCACTTGTTGCGTTTGGAATAGATTCATCTTCTAGTTCATCTGCCCATTGAAACCATTTTCTCACGATATCCTCTGATTCCAAGCTGAGAAGACCGTTCAACTTGGCCCGCACCTCGGACTTGCCCTGCTTTGGAAGCACGTCCTTAGAAAGATATGTTTTGAGAACGTTTTCTGAATTTGCCAATCCGTTTGATTTGATAACATGTCCTACATGTGACTCAATTTTGACATCGGCAACTAGTTCTGCCTCAATGCATGCAACAAGACATGACTCATTGCCGCCTAAACCAAGCTCATATACCGTATCAAACAAATTCCCGTTCTGGAGGTCCCGACGTATATCTTCAGATAACGATTGCGACGTAGATATTTGTGGAAATAGCAACCTGTTTGGAGTCTGAGTTAACTTAGAACTCTTGATCTCTCTATACACAAGAGTGTATAGCTGCAAAAGCAAAATGTATGCCTGTGGGACCCAATCTTGTGCATCTTCGTCAATGACGTCTGTGAACTTGATTTCACGAATAACGCCCCGTACAATGTCGAAGGCTTGTGCAAATTTTCTGTGATGATACAGTTTCTGGGCTAAAATGTATTTCTCGCGTAGAGGATCAATAAACCCGCTGGAAGCAATGGAAGACATACTGATAAGAAGAAAAGTGGTGATGACTCCTACACGATTTCAATTTTTCATGGGCTAGAGTTGCTCATGACTCTGATCTTTGATAGTGGCCTCGCTTAGACATATTAGGTCTGCAAATCTATGTTAAACGTTGGGTTACTACGTATATACAACTAAATCACCTATTTTAGCATCTTTTCTGGGTATTTTGAAGCTTTTATCATTTGAATTATATTATGTGTTATCAGCTTCTGGTGTTTCACTATTAGCAGGTTTTGACTCCTCAAGTCTTTCCTTCACCATTTCCAACAGCTTCTTATTGGCCATAATGGCATCCACCTCTCTTTCCAACATCTCCTCGTGCTTCAAATCCTGTATCACGTTACTGATAGACTTGCGTCTAACAGGATTGTAGATATCCCAGTCGATACTGGGTTTGCTTCGCTGATGCGCATGGTTCAGAGTGAGAAGACCATGACTACCTTCGCTTGACAAGGACGTGAAACTGGCAAGTCTTTTCAAGTCGCCAGAGCTCAAAACTTTACTCATGTTTCCGGAACTGAGTACTCTTTTCATGTCTGTTTGAGAAAGCATCGAGCGTAGATTGGTGGACGAGCCTTGGGTGAACTCAAAGGCCTGAGAGTCCGATCTACCGCTGAGCTGTCTTGCGTTCAGGCGAATTGAGTGCTCACTCTCACTATCGCTGTCGCTGTCGCCATCACTACTTGTGAGAAGATCCTCGTAGGAAGAGGAAAGATGATGGTTGGAATCTTTTTCGGCATCCATTAGCATTTGACGTAACTTCTCAACATCATTGAGGACACCAGAATCAGATCTCTTCTTTCTCTTGAGGATCTCTGCTACATCCACTTCGCAAAACATGTCGGTGGTGTCATCGTATTGCCACACATTGAGATCAAGACCATATGGCTTTGGCTCTATGCAGTAAACAAACCCATGCTGGATATCCAACTCTGTGAGCATTTCCTTGTTCAAGTTCATGAAATAACAGAGCAACACACGAATGATGACTCTATGGGAGATGATCAAGACATGGTCTTTCAATCTTTCGATTTCAATGATGATGGGTTTGAGACGTGAGATCACATCGAGGTATGATTCGCCCGCTAGGCCCGGGTATCTGTAGGAAAGTTTGTTTTCAATTGATTCCATGTATTCGATCGGATGTAGAAGCTTGAAGTCGTCATGTGTGATATTGTTGAACGCTCCACAACTTATGTTGTTGAGGATTCTGAACGACTTCATAATGTACTCATCAACAGGGAAGTACTGTGCGGTCTGGACCGTACGCTTGAGAGTGGACGTCCAGATGTTGAATTGCTGATTGAAGTTGGATCTGTGATTACTGGACTTTTCAGATCCTGCAGTGGAGGTGAAATCGGCCGTGAGGAAGGTGGAGGTGTCGTGGACATACTCCTTTGTGACTTGACGGAGCTTGAACTCTTGTCTTTTTTTCGAAATGAACTTAGGTAATGCCTTAGCAAAGGCCAGACCTTTACGAGACAGATCCGAGTCTCCACCCTTACGTCCTTCTAAGTTGTCTAGAGATTCACCGTTTGACGTTAGCCAGATCTGCCGATCTGTCAAGTTGAAGTTGAGAAGGAAGAAGACACATTGCGAGGAGAGATACCCGGATATGTTGTACGAGATCACCTTTTTACCTGCGTTGATGATTTTAACATATTGGATATCGTATTGTTCGTTTAGACGCTCCTCCTCCTCGTCAATGGTCTCGTACACCGCCTCGTAGTTCACCAGACGTCCCCTGAAGTCTTCCAGTGCCAAATTGCGGTCCATCTTCTTGTAATCTGGCCCCTGCAGCTTTAAATGGATGTTCTTTTCGATCAACTGCGGATCACTACAGATCGACTCTAGAAACAAGATCTTGACGCTTCCACGGGTTCTTTTGTTGATGGTTTCAATGATCCAGCTCCTGCGTGCCTTCGTAGTGTTGGTAGCATCAAAAATACCCACGTTACCCTCCTCTAAAAGCAAGAAATCCAGCAGACAATCAAGAGTCTCTTTGGCCCATTTCTCTCGTATATGGAAATTATCACTGTTGGAGGGGTCAAAAAAGTCCGCCGCATGGCTCGTACTCCCCCCCGCACCGTCCTCGCCCTTAGTAGGCCCTGAAACCGGATGTTTAGCCGGCACAAACACATTTACCTGCCGTCTAGTGTTGCCCACGTTGAAGATTCGCGTATTGTACTGGCTCCAGTTGAGATATCGCTCTAGTTTTCGCGTAATGTAACTCTTACCACGTGCCGGAAGCCCCACACAAACTATCGCAAGCTTGAGTGCGTCGATTTGGTCCATAGCCTCGTTCACTGATAAAGACAAAGATTCCATGAATATTTTCCAAGTCAACGGTGACTCTTTCTTACGGCTAAGCAGGTCATTTTCATCATGTTCAGAGCCTTTTCGACTTCACGTCGCGCGTTCAAGCTCGCCTTGACAGCAGACAAGTACGCGGTTTCACGCGGGGACTATAAGCGCATTGGGGCGGAAGATGTGGCGGCGTTCACTGAAATTCTGGGTAAGAATGCAGTTGTGGACGCACAAACGGACGACGTGTCCGGGTACAATCAGGATTGGATGAAGAAGTATGTTGGACAAACGCAGTTGGTGCTGAAGCCGAAGACGACGCAGCAGGTTGCGGAGATTATGAAACATTGTAACCACAACAGGCTGGCTGTCGTGCCTCAAGGTGGTAACACTGGTCTTGTTGGCGGTTCGGTCCCAGTTTTCGACGAGATTGTGCTTTCCCTAGCCGGGCTCAACAACGTCAGGTCCTTTGACGAAAACTCAGGCATCTTGAAGGTGGATGCGGGTGTTGTTTTGGAGGCTGCCGACGACTTCTTGAAAGAGAAAGGTTACATCTTTCCTCTCGATCTAGGGGCCAAGGGCTCCTGTTTCGTGGGTGGGAACGTTGCCACCAATGCCGGAGGCTTGCGTTTGCTCAGATACGGCTCTCTCCACGGTTCCGTTTTGGGGTTGGAAGTCGTTCTCGCGGACGGTACTGTTGTCAACTCTATGGACGCATTGAGAAAGGATAACACGGGTTACGACTTGAAACAACTCTTCATCGGCTCAGAAGGTACGCTCGGCGTCATCACCGGTGTGTCTATCTTGTGTCCTTCGAGACCTAAGGCCGTCAACATTGCGTTCTTAGGTTTGGATTCCTACGAGGCAGTTCAAGAATGTTTCAAGCGTGCCAAGGCCGACTTGGGCGAGATCTTATCTGCTTTCGAATTCATGGACAGAGACTCGCAACTGCTTGCCGCTAGACACTTGAAAACTACCCATCCATTATGTCAAGAAGACGACACGGGTATCGACTCTGTTCCAGAATACCCATTCTACGTTCTCATTGAAACTTCCGGCTCCAACAAGGAACACGACGATGTCAAGTTGGAAGGCTTCCTCGAGTCCGTGATGGAGGAAGAGGTCGTTGCCGACGGTACTGTGTCCCAGGATGAAGCCCAGTTAAAGACTCTTTGGACTTGGAGAGAATCTGTGGCCGAATCCTCCCAGCAATTTGGTGGTGTTTACAAGTACGACGTCTCCTTGCCTCTCGATTCCATGTACTCGCTTGTTGAAGCCGTCAAGGAACGTTTGAACGAAGCAGGCATCATGTCTGTCGAAGACACTTCCAAGCCAGTCTTCGACGCTGTGGGTTACGGCCACATTGGTGACGGTAACCTCCACTTGAACGTTGCTGTGAGAGAATACTCCAAGGAGATTGAAGCTGTTCTTGAACCTTTCGTTTATGAGTTCATCCAAAAACACAAGGGTTCCATTTCCGCGGAACACGGTCTTGGTTTCCAAAAGAAAAACTACATTGGCTACTCCAAATCCGACATTGAGATTAAACTCATGAAGGACTTGAAGAACCACTACGATCCTAACGCGATCTTGAACCCTTACAAATACATTTAAACATGTGTAAATTCAGATGCTGAAATCCATCTCAAAAGGTTTCGTATTTACATTATACATTATTCATTTATAATTGTTATTTATTAAAACCATTCCGTATTCATTCTCCTCTCTCAAAATTATCTACCACTCTTGTTTCATAACTATGAAAAGCATCAAATTTCATGTTTAAATTTTGTCACGTGACTTTTTTTTCATAGTGTCAAATGTCCAAATCGTTCATCGAACTCATCAGGCAGGTCGACAACGCCCCATATCCACATCACAGCGATTACAAGAAGTTCAATGAGCAGTTATATTTTCTCACTTCACATGACGGCTCGTTCCAATTGGGTTATCTCACAGAACCAATTGTTCAATTGATGAAATCAAAACCAGACACGTTTCTTCTAGATCTTGAACATAGAACCGTGCAATTGGCCCCAGAACTTAACACAGCAGATTTCAGAACAGAAAAGTTGAATGAAATAGTTACCCAATGGAGAGATGACGGCGAACTTGATCTCAAACATGGCTGGAGAGGTGAACACTATACCATTTATGACACTGACCACAATGAATACTTCAGACTAGAAAGAGCTGCATGTCCTTGGTTTGGTGTTGTTATGTATGGTGTTCATGTCAATGGGTACACAAAGGCATCTGATGGTGAAATAAAGCTTTGGGTTCCTAGAAGATCATTGACGAAACAAACTTACCCAGGAAAACTGGATAACACGGTTGCTGGGGGTCTTGGTTACCCCTACGGTATCATGGAAACATGCTACAAAGAATGTTGGGAGGAAGCTGGCTTAGAAGAAGAATACACAAAGACTAGATTGACGAATGCTGGTGTCATTAGTTATTTGTACCAATTTGAAAAGTCAACCGTTCAACCAGAAGTGGAATACATCTTTGATTTGGATATGTCCGATGGTAAAATTCCACATCCTGTTGATAATGAATCTATGGATTTCCAATTACTGTCCATCGATGAAGTTATTGAGAGATTGCACAATGACGAGTTCAAGCATAACTGTTCAAGTGTTGTTCTCGACTTTCTCATCAGACATGGTTTCATTACTGCATCCAACGAAAAAGATTACATTGAAATCAATAATAGGCTACACAGATTTTTGGAGTTCCCACTGAGAGGATAGTATATAACATTTTAAAGTACACATAAAGTTTATAATTAAAAGTTTTTGGATCTATTTGTTGTAGTTCAATTTGATATCCATCCATTCTCTCTGTAAGACTTCGGCAACAGAAAGACTGACATTACCATATGTAAGTGGTGCAAAGAAAATGAAAGAAGAAATCAAAATACTCAAAACCAAAACAACACCACCGATGTAGGCATACTGGTTAATGGTGTTTGGCTTTTCATCACCTTGACAGAATTCTTCGTTTCTGTTGTTTGTGAATAAGAATTCAAAAACAGAAGCAGCTAATAAAGCAGCAATCAAGTGTGCTGGCAAATAATGATGGAGGAACTTTTGTCTTCCCATTAAGAAAAATGGTAAATAGTGGAAACACCAGGCAATAAAGAAGAACCCGGAAGTATTGTAGATCTTATTTCTAGCTTCCTTTGTCAAAATTTTGACATCTCTTTGTCTTGATAATTGGTCAAAGACAATGATAGTCAAAAATGCAAGAATCATAACACATTCGAACCACCAACCTGGGATATTACCAATAAAGAAGATTTGCTGTTTCAAATCGGCCTTTGTCCAGAAAGAAACACCGGATCTACAGATTGGCCAAGCATCTGGCTGCGAAGCATATGGATGTTCAGACGATAAAGCATTGTTATGCTTGAACATTAATCCTTGAACTTCCCACCATTTTTTAAAGAATGACATCTTGGTAACTGGTTTAGGAATGTAAACAGATCTCGCACCGGTCAAACCAACAATAGCATCAATGAACCAATCGTTGCTAGCATCTTGGAGATTCTTACTACCGTTAACTTCTTGTTGGTGGAAACCCCAATCCGGTAATAATTCATCATCATGGGTCCACATTGTAACAGTAGTTGGAACATGGTTAACTTTAACAATGGATGCTTTAGTCTTTAAAATTTGATCGAGTTTCTTGTCAACAGGATCAAATTTGAAAAGTGTATCATTGAATCTAGGGCCATCACCTTCTTCAATAGAAATAACAATAAATTCTTCATTAGTTGGATGAAATGGAGAAGCAACATCATGGGTTAGCAAATAACCGTTGGTACCAATGTGTCTCAATCTGAATTGATCTCCTTGCATAACAGCATGTCCAGTCTTTTTACCAGTTAATGGAACGACTGGTAAAATTTCCCATTGGTTGTTAAGGTCAACTAAACCGTCTGAGTCCTTAACACAAGTGACTTGTTGACCTTGAGAAGAAATACGACCATCATCATAACGTAATGGATATCTATAAGGATGTGAATGTAAATAACATTCGGTTTTTTTATGCTTGAGGGTGATAACGTCATGATAATTGACTTCCTTAGATTCTTTAGCTAAAATCGATTCTTCAAGAGTTTCTTGGAAATCAGCAGACATAAACGCGTCACCCGGACCTGATTTGATTAAAATAGCAAAATGGACCCAGAACCAAGAGAGATAAATAATGAATGGAATAACAATCAAGAGGATGAATCTAGCCATGAAATGCTTACCAAATTGTCTTAAGGTGAGACCAGCTCTATAGTCCAACAAATTCCATAAGTCAATGGCAACAGCAAAACCAACAGAGAGGAAAGTCAAAACACCAACGTATTTAGTGGAAATCACACACGACAAAGCCAATCCGGTTAAGAAGAGCCATTTGTACCATTCAAAAGTGAATGGAGCTTTTCTCTGTTTACTGAACTTAACGTACGAGTAAATGGATGCGGCAACGGAAACAACTAATGTAGCATCTAACAAAATCAATCTAGTTTCAGCTACATGTGCATTATCTAATGCAACAATAGCAGCACCCAAAACACATGTGAAAATAGAGTAACCACATTCCTCCAAAGTCGAAAACATAAGCGGAACTGTGAGAGTACCCAAAACAGCAGAAAGTGATCTCAATGGAATGTAAGGCACTGAATATTCATTGTAGTTCAATCCAATCGTTTCGAACTTGAATTTTCCGTTGAACCCAATAAGCCACCCGACAAATGCAATAAGCATCTTTGCAAAAGGAGGATGCAAATCAAAGTAGTATGTTCTTTCTAAATAGTAAGTTGCAAATTTACCAAAATGAACTTCATCAAAAACAACCTCATTAGGATACCAAATGTAATAAAACCTAGCTGCAAACGCCACCAAAGTCATAGTAATGTTTGCCAGCTTGTAGTATTGCTTGGAAACAACAGGTTTCTTGGTCATAACTGGCGCAATTTTGGTATCAAATTGTTCACCCAGCTCTGTAGTTTCCAGTTGAGCCTTTGGCTTCTTAAGAATGCGCTTGGGTGGCATGTTTTAATGGAAAACAGTTGTAGAATACGTGGAGAAAAGAAGAAAAAGGATGTTAGAGTGAGACGCGTCTGTTTTTTCTCCAATAATCATTTCTTTCTCACACATATTCAATGTTTCGTCCTATCAAGACAGCTTTGAGGACCCATGTGACTAAGAGACCTCAACAGGTGCGTTTCTTTACATCTGCTGATATGATGGAGGCTTTTGGCGGAGCTCCAGCGTCAAATACCACGTCTCCATCGGCTAAAAAGACTACTGACAGCAGTGACCCAGTTATCAACATTAATACCGACTATTCCGGGTCTAATACTCAACCGCTGACTACCAGTACATTGTCCTCAGTGTTTGAATCAGGTTTAAACGATTCATTTGCCATCACTGGTGATCAAACTGGAACTAATTGGTCTGAATCTTTCAATGGCCTCGGTGGCGGTGCATTCTCCAAGGAATCACAGACTATTCTCACCGCTCCTTTGGAAGATAATGATATTGAGATTACACCAGATGGTTTGTTATACCTTCCAGAAATCAAGTACAGAAGAGTTCTCAATAAAGCTTTTGGTGTTGGAGCTTGGGGTCTTGCGCCAAGATCTGAGACGCTGATTCAAAAACAAGGTGCTGCCGGTTTACTCACAAGAGAATACGGTATGGTTGTTATGGGTAGACTGGTGTCCATCGCTAGAGGCGAACAAACCTTTTTCAATGAAAAAGGTATTCCAACCGCTACTGAAGGGTGCAAAAGTAATGCCCTCATGAGATGCTGTAAAGATTTAGGTATTGCAAGTGAATTATGGGATCCTAGATTCATCAAGCAATTCAAAAAGAAACATTGTGAAAACATATTTGTTGAATATGTTCCAACCAAAAAGAAGAAGAAGATTTGGAAGAGAAAGGATGAAGACGTTGAATATCCGTTCAAGAAATAGCAGTGACTTTTCTTGATTCACCACCTGTATAGAAAACATAATAATCCACACTTGATACACTAATTTATTTCCGCTACCATTACTTGTTTTATATTTGACAATGATAACCTTGCATTTCCTGAGTAAAAACGGCTCAGCAAAATTCAATCTAACCTAAAACGACCGAAAATGTACCATAAAGGGTCAATTCAAATGCGAACCAGCAGTGAAATTAAGAATGTCATTTCATATATTTTTTAACTTATTTTAAAATCTATTAATGTACAACATGATGAAAAGAAAAAAGGGTCTATAGATAATATTAAATATTAAATACTAATTTATAAACCTTGTTGGGTTCTTCTTCTGTCTCTTTCTTCGGCAATGGTTAATCTAATACCCTTACCCTTTGGAAGAGAGATGTATGGCTTACCAGCTTCCTTACCAATAACGAAAACGTTACCTAATCTGGTGATGAAAGTGTTACCAACGGAATCCTTACAGTGGACTAAATCGAAACCACCTTCGTGTCTTTCTCTGTGGACAATGACACCAACTCTACCCAAGTTACGACCACCAGTAACCATGACTAATCTACCGGTTTCGAAAGAGATGAATTCAGAAATCTTACCGGTTTCCAATTCAACCTTAACAGAGTCACCGGCCTTGATAGCTGGGTCTGGGTATCTGATGGTTCTACCATCGTGGGTAACAAGGTATGGAATGGACTTCTTACCTAATTGAACCTTCTTAACCTTACATAACTTGTAAGCGGCTTCTTCAGCAGTGATTCTGTGGATAGCGAACTTACCCTTGACATCGTAGACTAATCTGAAGTTTTCACCAGAAGCTTCAAGGGTGATGACATCCATGAAACCAGCTGGGAAGGTAGTGTCAGTTCTGACCTTACCGTCAACCTTGACGTGTCTTTCCATAAGGATAGCCTTAACTTCTCTACCGTTAAGAGCGTACTTTAATCTGTTTCTTAAGAAAACGACTAATGGAAGAGATTCTCTTAACTTGTGTGGACCAGCAGATGGTCTTGGAGCGTAGACACCAGACAACTTGTCTAACATCCAGTGCTTTGGAGCGGCTAATCTCTTAAGATGGTGCTTTCTACATTAGTGTGTTAGTACGTTGAAAAATTTCAAAGTTTAGAAATCATCAACGTATAAGGGGAAACGAATACGAAGAGTACAAATTATCGAGAAGTTCCATCGACGAGAAGAATGTCAATGTTACCTTCTTTTAAATTTGGTGGACTGATAGCGTCCTCATATGAACCAAAAAGATAAATATCTAATCAGTGTCATAGGTTGGTAATCATCTACTCTTAGGAAGTGTGATTGACCAACAGTTCGATCTTTGTGTTCATAGCCCTTATACATTGCGATAACGTATAGGAGATACATACGGACCTCTACCCATTTTGATTTAGTTAAAGAAGAAGTAGTTTGAAAAGTCAAAGTGAAAAAAAATTTGTTTGAAAAATTTATAGTCAAAAAGTTTGTCTTCAAAAAAGTTACAGCGGTGTTAGGGTGGGATGCCTAGTTGAAAAAAACAGTCACATATGCTCAGCAAAAGGTGAATAATTGTCCCTAAAGTCTCTACATTAATTCCAATTTTTACCTATAAACATTATAGAAAATAAACGTCCTATAATCAATAACCAATACTCATAATTCAATTCTTATTGCTCCAATTTTCCTTAACGTATAATTTTAATAGCTGACCCAAATTCCATTCACTTTCACAATCATTATAGAATTCAACATGATCAATTAACTCCATGTACAACTCATCATCACCATCTAAAGCATCCTCTAAAGCTTTCAAAATAAAGGGTTCAATAAAATCATAATAAACCACGTCTACAACATCGGTTTTCTTATCAGTAAAACTTTGAATAACATTAGGAACGTAGTGATTGTTCAATGGTCTATGAAGTGTATCATCACCATTGCTGCCAAAATCATCAACTGTAACGTACCCATATGATGCCTTTTTACGAAGCTCAAAATCAAGCAAGACTGGCGTAATTGGTTTAGAATCCAGTGCTATTTGTCTTGGCGATTTTAACGATTTGTTAGCCAAAATGAACGGGCCATTATTGAGAATGTCTTTGAGTTGCATTGCAAACTTTTCTGGTACATTTGGAATGACCCTCCACTTGTTTTTGAACGGGGAAACCGTGAATAAACTATTTTTTGTAAAGGGTCCCTTGTACATATCATATCTTATACCTCCAGTATTGATGAGGACAATACGTGAATTTTGAAATTCACCAATTGGTCCATTTTCTTCTTCATGACACGATTTGGGAACCAATTGGGTCAATACAGGGTCCTCTAGGAACCTCAACAATGATCTAGAATCATTATGAAGATAGTCCGCTGCTGTGTAAAATGAATGAGGAACATAACCATAGGTTTCGTCGAGATTCAATCCTATTGAAATATCAGTGAGATTTTGAGTGACTTCTAGCCCATGCTCAGTGTCAAAGTTTCTTAAAGTGGTATTTGTATGGGACAAGAAGGAATGCTTATTGAAGTCAATATAAGATCTGAAGATGTTAGATGTGTTTGCGTCACCACTTAAATCTTTGATGGATAAAAACCCAATAGTTTCACAGTAACGGCCTGCTTGTAAACCTGTAGCTTTATGGTCTAAAACTGAAAAGTCCCTAATGTGAGAATGTCCACCAAAGTATTGAATCATTGTATTTGGGAAATACGATCTAATAGTATGATGCAAAAGAGTGAACTCTGGCCATTGGTGAGCAACAGGCAAGTGTCCAAACAACACAATCACATCTATAGGTTTTTCTTGGAATTCTTGCATTAAATCTCTAAACCAGCTTCTTCTGATAACCTTGTCAATCGGTTCAACCTTCACACGCTCATTGAACCATTTGAAGTCAAATAAAAACGACATGGCAAACACGTTCAATTTGTTCACGTTTGTTTGAAAATATCTATGTGTGCTATGGCCAAACACTTCCCACTTGCCATCATCGGTCAAATACTTGACGTTGGAAGAGATGAACTTTTCACCATAATGAGGAACCATTGTTTCATATTCCAGTTGGCTAATGTCTGATTTGTAAAGCTCATGGTTACCAACAGTAATTAAATCATATTCCATGTTTCTGAACACCTGATTCGACAACTGTCCGTTGATTTCTGATAAATCCGATAAGCCATTACCATCGTGTCTATCGCCGGTGTCAACTGTAATTAAATCACCACCCGAAAGTTCAATTGCGTTCCTTAAACGCTCTTCAAAAGACACAAGGTCTCCCCAATCGCCACTGTACTGTTTCTGGTTCAAATGACCAAGAAGCCAACCATGTGTGTCTGTTGTTTGTAGAAAGTTGAGTTTACCATGCTCTATTGGCCGAATTTCGTCGCTCCAAACAGGTTCCTTTGCATCTGGCTGGGATAGAAGCCCTAGATTAGCATCATTGTCTCCCAGCAGCCACCCCAAGACCACAAAGAAGGCGTGCTTCATTATCTTTACAGTATAAAATTGTGTTATAAAAAATCCGTGCACCGACACAACATGGGTCTTGTCGCATGCTCTCTTTTTTGGGGGAAAATCAAAATTTGCCCGATTGGAATAGCAACAAATTTTATTGGTGTTTACTGGTGTTTTAACACAAGAACAGTAATGTCTGACGAGTTCCAGCTTCCTAAGCCTTTCCTGCTTCACGACACGCCTAAGGAATTTGCTCCTGCTGACACCGTTGGCGAGGCATCTAAGATTGCTGTTTACTCTGCCATCTTCCTTGGTGGTATGCACGTTAGAAGACTTCTTCAACATAGAATGGGTGCAGCTAGACCGGGTACTCAAAGGTACTTGGCACTCTTTGAACTGGCACCAAGACACTTTGTCTCCATACCTCTAGCATTGGCCTCATACTCATTTGTTTCCAACTCCCTTTACAATTTAGATGAAAAGAGAACAACTAACAACGAAATGATGGCTGCTGGTGCCGGTGTCCTCGTCGCAACTATTTTCAAGAAGGGTCCTCTCAACCAGAAATTTGGTCTTGCTTTGGGTGTTGCAACAGCTGTTGGTATTTTCCAATGGGCCGGTGGTTTAATTGACAACTACAATACCAACTATTCTTACATGACTCAACAGGGATTGATCAAGAACCAAGAATCAAATAAGAGCTTAGACGAGGATTTCGCTAATGGTACATATAAGAAGCAAGGCTTCTGGGAGTTGGTTTACAGAAAACCTTTGTCTGAAACGATTCAAGATTTAGGTGAAGGTAGAGGTATTGGTAAGTTATAGAGAATCAACACGAAGCCACCATCTTTACATTTATTTATTCAAACATAATTTATATTATTATAAAAAACATACACTACTGAGTTAGATATTGTCATACTTGATAACAACCTTGGCTTTACCAGGAATTTGGTATCTTTTGTTGAGCTTGCCAATTTTCTTTTGTAAACCTTGAATTCTACCCTTGATAGAATAACTCAATTTAACAGGATCTAATGGTAACGTTATGATGATACCATTGTTATTTTCTCCATCTTTTGTGCTTGACGCTTGCTGGAATTCAAATGCCAAGCTACCAGGCCTAATATTACCACCAGGGTGAACACCACAAATAACATGCATAACCTTACCACAATATTTCGACCAATAAAGAAATGCTTCACCATACTTTGGTGATGACTCCAACACTAATTTTTCCAAATGTTGATAGTATTTCTGCTGACTTTGTGGTAATTCCATTCCCCATCTTTCACAAAGCGCAATACCTATAAGTGCTCTTGTTCTATGTGATAAACCATGAGAGCCTGCAATAATACCCGAAGTTGCAACATGTAATGCACTAGTAGGCTGGAGCTCCTTTGGATATGAACAATGGACAAAGGCAATGTTACATAAAGCTGGGAGAATTCTGTTGATTATGAAAATTGGGACAAGGCCTGATTCAATGGGTGGCAGAGCAGTTTTGAGTAAACTCAAATATTTATCAACTAACAATGGAGAATATGGCCTCGTTGCTGTTATTATTGGATCCTCTGATTTGACCTTCATATCCAACGAAGAGTATAAAACACCTTCTCGAACACCACCTTCACTAAAGTGCATAGTTTTAATCTTTGGTAAAGACTCAAAGGCTGCACTAAGCAGCAATCCAACTGCTGGCAGCTGCTGTTCACGCCTTGAAGAGACTCTAAAGATTTTGGAGCCGTTATTTAAGTTTGGAACCTTCTTTTTCAACACCAAATAATTGACCATTTTGTCAACTTTGTCAAAAGTGGTTGAAAACCCATTGATGATTGTAGAAATAGGGTATTCAGGCTCATTTGCAATCAACAAATGACCCAGACCTCTAAGTCCACCACCACAACAATACAATCTAAAGCCGTTATTTTCAATCGCTTCTAATTCTAATTCTCTGGGGATATCAATCTTTTCCAATGCCAACTTGTAAGCGTCTTTGATTTCTTCATATAGGATCTTTGGATCGTCGTTTTTAAGTCTGTGAGTGAGTGCTGCAGCACCATATGGTAATGAAACAGGATGTTCACTGATAGTAACTTGTCCATTCACGGCTCTTATCCAACTCAATTGCGTAGAACCACCACCCAAGTCCATGAACAATCCTGAAACAACATGGAAACTACTCGCAACACCGTAGGCACCCGTAATACCCTCTTCTTCTTTACTTAAAAGAAAGACCTTCCAACCGGTGGCATCATAGATTGCTTGTCTGAACTCGGCAGAATTGGATGCTTCTCTTGTAGCTTCAGTAGCAACAACTTTCACACAGTCGCTTGGAACACCAAAGTCTTCACAGACCCATTTGAATCTTCTCATTGACTTGATGATTTCTTGAATAACGTCATCGGGAATTGGATACTTGCCTGAATCGTCATCATGAAGTTGTGCTTCAAACAAGGAAATGCCCAACCGGTCCTTGAAAACACAAGGCATGATTCTAGCATGGTGAGGAGCCTTTGATGAGATGGAGAACCTGATCCCGTTAGACCCAATATCAACGATGGCCATGAGTGAACGAGCAACAAGACTGGCCTCATTATTAGTGTGATTACCCTCGTCATTGTGGAAACTATCCGGGGTTGAGGACATGAACTGATCTTCCATCATTTTGGATAAACCTCAGCACTATAAGGGTAGGTGGAAAAAATATTATCAATAAAAAGAGTCAGAAAGAAATTAAAAATAAAGAAAAGAGTGGGCACTGAGTAAGTGCAGGTTGAACTGTGTTGTTGTAATAACGGGAACGGAATGGGGTGGATTTTTGAAGAACAGTGGTTTTTTTTGGGAGAAAAAGCGTTGAAATTGAGTGATTTAGAGTTGAAAAAACGTGCATGCGGGATCAAATGGCAAGGAATCAAAACGATACATGAAAGAATACCAATAAATATTGTACTGAGCACAAAATCTGCGTATTATGAGGCTGTTTTTATGAGTGAAACAGAGTTTAAAGAGTTTCTTGAAGTTTGAAAAATATAAATATGAATTTAGAGACGGGCGAGTGATTAGCCAAATGGTTAATAAAAAGACCACTGGAAGTAGGCATCCACTGTGAAAGAACAGGTGTGAGATGGGCGCAATTTCTGAAATGGAATGGTTGTTTTTTTGGTCTCAACGGGTGTGAATTGCGTGTTTTACAATTTGGAAAAAGCACACCCCATTACAAGTCAAGTGAATCGACACCACCACGCCCATTAAGGCACCTCCGCCGCTTCATTGAGCGCAAAATACCCACAACAACAGCTAAACCAGCGCCTACACATCAATCAATTCCAAAAATTCTCGTATCCTATGCCGATCTGAAAAATATAAAGCGAAGCTAAACGAATGTACACACATGCAACAGCAATCCAACAACGGTCAACCAAGCATAGCTCCAAGGCCAAGAGAACCAGAATGGTTTTCTCATCGTTATAGTCTTGCAGTGGAAATTACCAGTTTTGTCACCGCGCACAGGGGCAGAAACACCGCACCTCTTCACCCTGTTTGGGCCAAATAGCAATTCCCCCCTGAGTCCCCCCAGTAAACCCTCGCGCCGTAGTAAAGAAATCTCCCACCAGGCCGAGCCCCCGTCCGGCCCCAAAAAATCTCCCACCATCTGAAAAATACCACGCCCTGAACACCCACCACCTGCAAAAAACACCCACCAGTCTAACACCCACCACCTGTGTGAAAAACCTCCACCGTCTAACACCTCTTCAGCTCAACCCCAGCTAACAAATGGACTCCATAGACGTCGCCGAAGCAGCCCAAGCCTTCACCGAGGCCCCACTGCTCACCGCAGACACACACGGTCATCTACACACACAATCGGGAGCACCTCCTGCAAGCGTCGAAAACACACTGGCCCCCCTCACCACCACCGCCACCACCAGCTCCGACTCCCAGGCCGTCCTCAGCTACGCATGCAAGTGTGTCATCAACCTCCTCCTACCCTTTGTCAACGGCATGATGCTGGGCTTTGGTGAAATCCTCGCGCACGAAGTGATGTTCCGGTTCGGCTGGTTTTCCGCCCGTGTTCAGCCCCCAGCACGCCATCAGCTCCGCCGTACACGCTTGGCTACCTCTGTACTCGTTTAGGGCCCGAATTAGCCCCATGGCCATTGCTGACGTAATCATTGCGGGGCAAGGTCAGTTTCTAAGGTGAATTGGCCCGAAAAGTATAAAAGCACGGCTTGGGGCTCACAGACGCCCCCCGCGGTTTGGTACTCGTTTAGGCTATCAAAATGACTTCTCTCGTACACACCGCGGGCGCCGCGTCGGCGTACCATAACGAGTACATTGTTGAGAGTCTTAAGCGTTTCTCACGTCTGTACGCACGGAGACGAAGCTTTATAATACGCGTTTGCTATGTAGTCAACATATATTTATTGTTCAACGCAGGGTCCAAGTCGAGACGCAAGAGGGCCGCGCGTTCGGGGCCGAGTGGGGAGCAGAGTGCAAAGAGTGTTGAGACGAAAAGGCTCAGCTTTGCTGAGCGCGTGAAACAGTCTGATTTTGTTGTCTTGCTGCGTAAGTGCAGAAACAACCCAAAGTCAGTACTGCTTTTGCTAGCACAGATTGGGCTTGTTGTGGCGAGATGTGTTTTCACGTTGAAAATCGCAAATCTGGACGGGGAGTTGGTGTCCAGCTTGGTGTCGAAGCGGTTCAAAAAGTTTTTCAAGTTGTTGGCACTATGGTTGGTGATCGGGGTGCCGGTGTCGTTGACAGAATCGTTGATCGAGAAAACACAGAGTCTGCTAGCACTTTCCTTGAGAACCTCAGTGACCGATAAGCTCATGAGCAAATATTTACCCTCCGACGGAACATCCACCATCTACCAGTTGACAAACTCAAAGGACCACACCATTGGCGACGCTAATCACCGATTAACAACAATCACAGACTTGTTTTCCACCGCTTGCTCGATTCTGCCGGCCCAATTGTTGACACCGGTGTTGGACATTTTTCTAACAGGTAATGCATTGAACAAGTCAAGCGAGCATTCCTCCGAAGGTGCAGTGCTTCTAGGACTCATTGCCAACGTTTCAACATTGGCTTTGAGAATCTTCACACCAAACTTCTCCAGATTGACCAGCACCAGAAATGCACTAGAAAACAAGTTCCACACCTTCCACTCTAACATCATACACAACGTGGAAGAAATCGCACTGGCTAAGGGCCATAGACGTGAAATCGATCTACTCGACACCTCGTATTTCGAGTTTGAAAAATTCTCCCGCATGGAGTTGCGTCGCATGGCAGTTTACAACTTTGCCGTATCTTTCATCTTCAAATACTCCCTTGGTGCCTTTGGATTGTTGCTCTGTTCAACACCAATCTTCATGTCTGCTTACATCAACGATTTCAAAACTGACGACAAGCTAATATCAGATCTGTCCTCGAATTTTGTGACAAACAGACGCCTCCTCATGTCCGCTAGCGACTCATTAGGCGAATTGATCCAGTCAAAGAAAAACATTCAAAACATGCTCGGTTATGCCAAGAATTTGCGTGAGTTCGAAAGAGTCTTGGAAGATATCAATTCTTCACTTGAAATCGAACAATCCATCAACAATTCCCAAGATCTACTTCTCAAAGGTCCAAATGTCAAATACGGCGACGAGATCACCTTTGATAAGGTGCCATTGATCACACCAAGCGGAAACAAATTGGTTGAAGATTTATCCTTCTCCATCAAACAAAGCCAGAATTTGCTCATCATTGGCCCTAATGGATGTGGCAAATCCTCTCTTTTCAGAATCCTTGGTGGGTTATGGGACATTTACGATCCTGGATCAGTTGTCATTCCGCATTCTAAAAATGATTTGTTTTATTTACCTCAAAGATCGTACTTGACATATGGCTCATTGCGTGAACAAATTATTTATCCAGACTCATTCGATGATTATCTTGCTAAGGTCAACAATGGGGCCAAAAACAGAAACGGGAAAGTGATTAATGACGATTTATTGGTTGAATTATTAACATTGGTCAACTTGGACCATCTTGTGGATGAACCCTTTGATTCAACAGACGAGTCGGACGATGACCAAATCAGCGTCGATGAAAACTGTAAGGGACTTGTTCAAATGATGCCAATTTTGAATAGAAAAGATAAATGGGGGGACATTTTATCAGTTGGTGAACAACAAAGATTGGCGATGGTCAGATTGTATTACCATTGTCCTAAATTTGCCGTTTTGGATGAATGTACATCTTGGATTTCCAGTGATTTAGAAGATAAATGTTACGATTTAGCCACTAGAGAAATGGGTATCACTGTTATCAGTGTTTGTCACAGAACCAGTTTGTGGAAATTTCATAATCACATATTGAAATTCAAAAGAAAAGAGGGCGAAGAAGTTAGTACAACCATTTTTACACCTTTCGACCCTATTATGAGATTAGAAAGACATGAGGAAATGATAAAAATCGATCACTCTATTAAAAGAAGTGATGATTTGCAAAAAAGATTAGATGTTCTTCAAAGAAGAATGAACAGATCTGGTTCAAGAAGCAAGTTTTTAATGAACGAAGAAGAAGAGGAAGAGGAAGAAGAAGAAGAAGAAGAAGAAGAAGAAGAAGAGTAATAGTCTTATATATACCAATAAATCCACTCTGAAATTTATAATATTTTAACGAAATGCATTAATGAGGAATATGTTGTTTATGTCAGTTTATAAAAGTGTATAGAAGTGGAAACATTTTGATCAGAAATGATCGGTAGCTAAATAAAAACAACCTGTCTATTTAGTCTGCTCATGACACTCCACCAATCTTCGTTGGCTTGCCAACAAGTGTGCATTAATTGCATTGCGATATCAGCATTAATTGCACCTCTAATTTTTAAGTCAATCAATTTAGAATAATAGAAATCCCTTAAAGATTCATCTAAGCTCTCACAACCGGCAACAAAAATAGGCAAGATCAAAGTGATTGAGTTTGGCGTCTTTGTATTAATGTATGCTTCGATGAGCATCTTCATCTTAGCACAGAGTGCTTGAACTAAATCTGATAACCTCGGTACACGCAAAACACGTGTGTATAATTGCAAAGTACCCATCAGAATGAAACATTGATTTGATGCAACTAGATGATTGATTGCTAAACAGTTTGGATCTTGTTCGGTTGAAAAAATTGGGAATTGGAATTGATTCAACTTTTGTTGAATCTGCAATGCTTGTTGAGTTATTTCTGGTGGAGTTGGACGTGAAAGATATGTGAGAAGATTGACCGTTTTGATCAATGTACAAAGATTTGATAAAATAGGCAGAATCTTCAAATTGAACCCTAGCATATAATCAATATTTTGATGGGATTCAAGTGATATGAGAGATCTCGAATGTGATGTTGAAAAATCGTAATCCATCCTGCTTTTGTCATTTGATAGAATTGAATGTGGATTGAGACGAGCATACTCAATTTCTTCCTTTGTAGGGATATGCGGAGAAGAAAGATCAGTAAAGATATCGATGTAAGCAAACCATCTGATAAGAAAATAAAGTAACTTAGGCCGCATGGATGAGGTTTTCATACTGTCATCTTCGTTTAGAAGCTTATTGAATGGTTTATCGTAACCTCTATTCAAAAAGATTTGCTTTGCACCTTTCATATGAAGTTTCCAATGGAAGTTATTTTTAAGAGTGAAGACAGTGAAAGAGGAGAGCATCATGACAAGAGCAAGAGTCAGATCTGAAGTCGAGGTGCGTGTATCGTTTAGCAGATTAAACAATTCTTTCAAAGCGCGATCAATTAGTGATTCGATGATGGCATCCTTTGACTTATCGCCATCCAATGCGGCCTTGTGCCACACACCAAAAGCAATTAACAGAGACATGAGACCATCATTTGCCATTGCCAATTTCGGCAACACAATCTTAAATGGATTGTCAAGGTAAATCGAGTTATCAGCAGGTGTTAAAATACTTGTCGTTGAATCCATATAAAACTTGAAAGATTCGTAAAAGAAGGGAACGTTCAAAAGAATATCCGGAAGTGGTGCCAGACCACGAGGAATGGATTCAATTTCCATTTCTTCGATTGAAGAGGAAGGTGACATATGAATAGGATTCATTGATTGGTCAAGAAAGGGTTTTGAAATAAGAATACCGTTATGTGGTCTAGCATTGGACCAATTATCGAGTTCCAGAGAGAGAAAGTTGATTGGGGAAACAGTGCTGTCAGTTGAGACGGCAGATCCTGGGACAGTTTTAGCTTTGGTGTTGTCATTAAAAGGAGTTGACACAGGCATGAAATGCTCAGGTATTTGCAGGTTAGACCAATCGTCGATATCATTTGTGAGCAAGTCATCAATGATTGACAAAGTTACTGGAGTCAGAGGAGCATTAGGAGCCTCAGAGGATGGCTGACCATGGAGTTCATTAGCTAGAGTGTCGGCCAGCGGCTCCGCTATATGAGCGCTTGCTTTCGCAAGATTATTGACTTGAATCGGCTCGGTGACTAACCTCGGACTTTCAATTTTAAACTTGACAAGCTTGGTGGAAGAGCCACTTGAGGATCGGAAGAGCGTTGAACTTTTAAGCACACTACGACCCTGCTGATCCGCAGGGTTCGGTTTCTCTATTTTGGCCATCTTGTAGGGTCTGCCGCCCCATTTTAGTTTCAGTGAATAGTCACAGACCTTGGTCAGCTTGACACACTGGCCGCATTTAGGCCGGAGTTCATCACACTTGACCCGGGCAGCTTTGCACGCGTGACAGCCGTTACGGGACCTTTTTCTCGGTGGCATTAGCAGCGATGAGGATAAAAAACGTATGGCACAAGCATCAGAAGAGGGTGTTTAGGGAAGTTTGATACGAGAACTGTCCGAATCCGGCAGTTGCAAGCGTGGCATTACGTAAGATTACGTAAGCGGCAGTTTGAGGAATGCTCAGCACACGACAACCGGAGTTTACCGTGAGATTGCGGTGGGAATGGAGACAAAGTAGAGGAATTGCAGAAAGCGTTGAGTATTGCTGCTTAGATCAAAACGCTGCGTGTTTGTCGCCTACAGAAGCTAGATGGCAAGAAACTGTAGGAAATCTTGTATTGAAACCGCTCAAAAGCACATATTGAAACAGTAGGCGCGGCCTATGCATTGACACTGGATCGGCGTTTGTGAAACTGGAGTCATTGCTTTCACAACTAAAGAACACCGTTAAGTAAAGAACCACAAGAGAAAATAGTAGTGCTCAGCTAGTGAAAAAGATTTTAGCTTTCTAGTATGAATTTCACTCAGCAGCTATAGTTAATTGGGTGCAAAATCGTTCTTCCCAGTAGATATGTCTGCAACTAAAAGAAAAGCTTTATTGCTTGGGTTTTCATGGAACTCCAGAACATTGCCTTTATTGAAGTAGGTAATGTTAGTTGAAAACAGATTGTGGCAAGGGTTTCATGTTTCAATTTGGTTTCTGCTTTCATGCATTATTTCATGCTCTGCTTTAAAGTTTTAATCAATTCTAAGGTAAGGAAAACAAGTGAAGAACCGTTGTTTATCAAGCTTCATTTAGTGTTTGAACAAATGGAACAACCGATTGCCAGAGTTGGGTCTTTTCTTTTCAACTTGGTTTCTGCTTTTAAAGTTGGTTGCTGTCAAAGCTGACGTATGCATTTCAAAGACACCTGGTTCCACTGAATTCCCAGAGTGCCGTGCATTTTGAAAGACACCCAATCTTTTACATGGTATTTGCGTTTAAAAATGCTTAGCATCCACATCTTGATGCATCTGGTATCTACATCGAAAGCCAGTGGCACGCATTTTGAAACATCGACTGTGACATTTCAACTCTCACATCGCCTCTCAAATCAACTCTCACATCGCCTCTCAAATCAACTCTCACATCGCCTCTCAAATCAACTCTCACATCGCCTCTCAAATCAACTCTCACATCGCCTCTCAAATCAACTCTCACATCGCCTCTCAAATCAACTCTCATATCAATTCTCACAGCAAAGCTCCTACAAGCCGAGAACATTCGAGAGCATTAACGGCGTAAGAACAATCACCCCCATTACAACTCGCAAATCAAAACAGAATACACTCTCTCAAACACGCCAATGCTATTTTCCATATCAACCAATCCAAACCATCACCGTCTCTTAAATCCACCTCTATACTTGTGTCCTGGCATTTACCCCCTCGCACAGACTACACACGCTTTTAGCCAGTCAACAGCCACAGAAACCCTGCTGAACCATTACACACGCTTCTGGAACATCTAAACGGCTATCCCGAGTCTCAAACATACTGCAACATGGCTTACTCTTTCCCTCGGTCTTTGGTTAACACTGTTTGCAGCTTCAACTATCTCTCTCAAATCTTAGCCTATGACGTTATGCCTCAAATATGCGTTACCCGGCAGCAGCGTGCCGCTCTGAAAACTTTCTCCCTGCAATCACTTACTATTTGTGCTTCTTCTACAGCGCTTATATTCTCTCAGGGGTCTGATTTTGTCTCTTTGTCTTCCTGTGTGGCATTCCAGCAAGCTAAGTCCTATGAAATCCGTCCGATTGAGCTAGAAACTGGCACCAACTCTGCAAACAGCATAGAAATGTGCTAGCCCGCTGCTGAAAATCCCAACCTTGCTTCAAACCCCCCATAAAGCTGCGAATGGCTGTCCAGTTAGAATTCCATTTTTCATGCTGAGCAACACGTGACCTATTAATAGGCTTGCAGATTTCATTGCAAAAATCTGAGAGATGTCGCTTAAGAAAATAAGCAATCCCCAGTCTGTTATTAGGCAAACACAATGAACAGCGACCATTCACGCCCACTGAATCCAGACGTCCAGGCACGGCTGATGGCGTTTCAGCAGCGAAGACAGCAGATGCATGTGCAACAGGAATCTCAGCCAAATTCTTCCGGGGCTCAGGAGACGCTCCAGCATGCGCTCGCGTCAGTTCCATCCAATACATCGCCATCTTCAGGCTCTAGGCCAGAGCTGAACGATTTGGCACGTCGCACATCGTTCAGACTGAGGCGGTCCGACGATTCCAACGCAGAAACAGTGGCTACGCCGCCTGCAGCCAGCGTTTCAACCGATTCTCTCCATAGAAACAATTCCTACTCAAAGGCAGCCACTTCCAACGCATTCCACATCAACAAGTCAGTGGAATACATCACAAAGGTGAAAACAGAACAGGCTAATCGCTCTAGACCCGTTTCTACTGACACCATAAACGTCGAGGCCAGTGGCGTACTAAGTAGTGCTTCAAGCACTACGTCATCGCCCGTTTCTCCAAAATTGACCTTGTCTCAAAGGAGAGGAATGAAGTTGGACCTCAAATCCATGTCACCATCTCCAGTGGCATCGACACCAGACTCGGTTTCTCCAGTGGTTCAACTCGAGGATCAGGTGAAAGCCCTAGCTCTTCAAAACAGAATGAAAAAAAGCACATTGCCAGATCGTGCAGGCACAGGACTCTCCACGCGTCGTCGTCCGAATCTGTTCATGGAGGCACCTGCTTCCGCAGCATCCACCACTAACAAGAAACAAATGCAGCCGTCTGGCGGATTTGCATCCTATCAAAAATACATTGACGTGAAATCAGGGTCCTTAAATTTTGCTGGTAAGGCTTCTGTTCATTCGAGAGGAATTGATTTCTCAAACGGGCCCTCTTTCCACATATCCATGGAAGATTTAGAGTTTTTAGAAGAGTTGGGCAGAGGTAATTATGGTGTTGTTTCAAAAGTACTTCATAGACCAACGGGCGTGGTTATGGCAATGAAGGAGGTGAGATTGGAATTGGACGACTCGAAATTTGCACAGATTTTAATGGAGTTGGAGGTGTTACATTCATGTAAATCTGACTGTATTGTGGACTTCTACGGTGCATTTTTTGTTGAGGGGGCTGTTTATATGTGCATGGAATACATGATGGGTGGGTCCATCGATAAGGTTTATGGTGATGGGATTGGCGAGGTTGCATTGGCATATATCACAAAGAGAGTTGTTCAAGGTCTCAAGGAACTAAAAGAAGAACATAACATCATCCATCGTGATGTGAAGCCAACTAATATGCTTGTTAATGAACAGGGTGTTGTAAAGCTTTGCGATTTCGGGGTTAGTGGAAATCTTGTTGCTTCCTTAGCCAGAACTAACATTGGCTGTCAATCTTATATGGCCCCTGAACGTATCAAGCACGTTAGCCCTGAAGATGACACCTACTCAGTTCAAAGTGATATCTGGTCACTTGGTTTGTCGATTCTAGAAATTGCAGGTGGCAGATATCCGTATCCTCCTGAAACTCACAACAACGTATTTTCCCAATTGTCGGCAATTGTTGATGGTGAAGCACCAAAACTACCAGACTCCTTCACAAAGGAAGCAAGAGATTTTGTTGCACAATGTTTGAACAAAAATCCTAAGAAGAGACCAACGTATGCTGAACTTGTTGTTCATCCATGGTTGGCTATGTATGCCGAAAGCGAAGGACAAGAAATGATGGCTCAAGTTGTCAACGCACACAAGGAGAACAAAACCAAAACTGTTCCAGCATTACAACATCCAGCAACCGCTGAAGAAGGAGCAAGGACGTACCCTTAATTATTATAATAATAATAATATCAATAAATTTTGGCCTACCTCCACTCACTCATTCATGTATCTATAATCATGTATTTATTTAATATAAACATTTGCTGAGCATATTTAGAATTACTGAGAAAAATCAAATTTCAAAAAACAAAACAAAAATTGAAGATTGAGGCGCAGGTGTTTCTTTCTATAACTGGCCTTGAAAATGTCACAAAAAACTACTGAGGCCTCTGTTCAAATGAAACCGAATGATGTGACGATTCCAAGAGGAGTGAAGTCTTTTTTTCCAGAAGAAGTTGCCGCTTACAACGAGCTACTCAATAGAGAACGCATAATTGATACAATGATCAACCGTAAAATGCTTGACCTTCAAGACTATCAACAGAGGCTTGGTAGTGCTGAAATGAACAGTACTGGTGAGACTTTGCGATTGTTTATTTACACCACTGCTAACAATCAGGACTGGCAACAAGACCAGCAACAATCGAATTCCAATGAACCTGGCTGGACTTTACGTGTGGAAGGAAAGCTTCTTGGTGAAGCAGGTGCTCAATCTAATAAGAAGATGTCTTGGTTTTTGTCGGGTATTAGTGTGGATCTGAAATCAGCAACGGAGATTGGCGGTGGCCCAAGACTTGTTGAATGGCATGACGATCCTAAAATGCTTGAGAACGAACGTTTAGCAAAGCAATTTGACGGTATGGACGTTAAGCGTACTGGTGTCAGTATCAAGGGTGAAGATAGTGAAGTTGTTGCTGATATTGTTATTCAGCCTAAGATGTATCCAATCAAGTTACAAGTTGTCAGTGAGCCACTTTTGGAATTACTTGGTAAGTCTCAAATCACACAAAGCGAATGCATCAAGACCATTTTGATGTATGCTAGAGTGAACGGTCTTTTTGAGACCGTGGAAAGTGAAAAGAAAAATGTCGTGAGTATCAAGGCAGATGAACTTCTTTCAAGGATAATTGGTGGTAACCATCAAACATCTATCACGATTCCACAACTTTTAGAGCTCATTGGAACCAAGCTTCTACGTCCAATTGATCCAATCAGGTTGAGCGTTCCAATCGACACTCTCAAGTCTAGCACTTTGGGTGAACACATTATTGACATCAAGGTGAACAAGTCACTCTTGGAAAACGCCAACAATAAGCTTGCTGCGGCTAAGGACATTGAAGAAATCAATAAGTTGATAACTGAAGAGGTGTTAGATAAGGAGTCGCTTGCCCAGTTGTTCAAGCTTGACGAGAACCTCAAACTGAATATCCAAATGCTTAATTACTCCAAGATGAAATACGACTTCTACAATGAGATGTCCAAAGACCCTGTTGGTTTCTTGAAGTTGGTTTTGGAAAAGAACGATGAGTACTTGGGTATTTTGACCAGCGACTCAATGTCATTCGGCAAAAACGGGCTTGTTGATGAAGAACTGCTGAGAAAATCCGAGTTCTATTCAGACGCCTTTCTCAAAGAACACGTCAATGTATTATTTAATTCTGGTAGACTTTGATCTACTTAGAACCCTCTATATCTATAAGTATCTGTAAAACAAAGAGCTATTATACAAGAAGACAGACAATCAATATCACTCTTCGTCAAGCAGTTTCTGCAACTGCGTCCCCCACTGAACACCAAATTCCCTACTTCGATGCATTGCCAATCCTTCAAACGTCGGATAAACTGCCTCTGGCTCGTAATCACTGTACCATCCGTTCAAGTTAACTTTTACTCGGTCTTCCACATTTTCAAGCCATTTAATGGCCAATTCACCATCTTTAATTGCAATACTTATCAATAGAGGTTTCAAGTGATTAAAATTCGTGTAATTGCTTAAAATTTCATCCATTTCCTCAATTTGAACACTCGACTCCATTTTGTCACTTGTAGATCTGAACTTCCTTATTGGGAAAAAATATTTTTTTTTAAAAATTTCAAGACAAACTTTTCATTCAGCAAGATGGCTAAGAGAGGTGTCGTTTCCAAGAACTCAAGAGCAGCTCGACGTGGTGAAGTTGACAGATTTGAGTCTGCAGAAGCTAAAGAGCTTAAGGCTGAGCCAAGACTCGAATCCACAGATACTATTTCTCCCCTTATTAGATCTTCTTTAGAACGTAATCAACAGTTACTCAAGGAAAAGTTGCAAAGTAAGGCTGAAAAGAAGAGAGATTTGATTCAGAAATTACAAGCTAGCAAATCAGGTGCTGCAGGTGCTGGTATTTCAAAGAAATCGTCCACATTGGTTTCTAAAACTATCAAATTGAAACAGAGGAAGTTTTTGAGTGTTGATGGTAGACTAGGTGCTAAGATTGCAGCTAGTGTGAAAAGAAACAGAATGGTGGCTAACCTGAGAAAAACGGGATGGGAAAAGATCAACGAATTGGCAAAGGACTCTCTTAATGACGAATTGACTTCTAAAATGGACAGTGTTAAGAAGGACAACTTGGATCTTGAAGAAGAAGCTGCACGTGAAAACCAAATGGAAATCGAAGGTGAAGAAGTGGAGGAAATTTCCCTCGTTCAAAAACCTAATATGTTTGAACTGTTAGAAGAGGAGTAAGAGTCTAGGAAGATTAAGAATACGAGTAAGCTTTTTTTATAGTAGAGTAATATACAGTAAACCCATGGATTTTACAGGTTTTGATTGTTCGCATTGACATGTTGTTCAAACTTATCAGAAATGTTGGCTAAGGTTTCATCTGCCAATCGGCAAACCAACAAGTCCTTGTCAAATTCACCAACGTAATTCAACACTCTTTCCAAATCTTCACCGTAGTCTTTGACCAATTGAAGACCATGTTCGTTGTTAATCAAATCATTAATAATATGAATACATGCACGACGAGGTTCAGGTGGACCATTGGTTTCAAAAGTGAAAACACCATTGATCAAGTCAATGACAGTAGACATATGAGGAATAATGGAAAGACCACACGAGAAACAGAGTGTACCCAAAAGAGACAATGCAGACATACGCAAGCGTGGATCAACAGCCTCGGATTTCTCTTTTCTGACTCGTACAAGTTCAACAAATGTGGTAACTAGTGATTGTATTTGTTCGGGAGGCAACGTGACACCTTGAATCGAAATGTACTTTGCCAAACTTTCTGCCAAACGGAGTGTTTCGTCAATCGATCGTTTGGACCTTTGTGTGTAGGTGGCTAACACTAATGGAAGTTGGAATTTGTCATGTTCTAAAATTCTTGAAATGTTCTTGATAGCATTGAGATAAACGAATGGCTCTGAATCCTTGAGTTGGTTTATCATGAGATTGATAGCATATTTGGGAGTCACTTGTCTAGCACCAGTGGTATCTGACTCTTTTTTCACAGGTCTGCTGGTAACTAACGTCGTTAATTCATCCAATGCATGAACTCTGACACTTGGACCCTGATCGTTGATCTGTTTCAAAACACGTTCAAGGATCTTGTCTTCATTGTCGGCTCTATTCTGGACTTGAACAACCTCAGTACTCATTTCCAAAATAGATTTTGCGGGGATTTGTAATTCAGCTGGAATTCTATAGGCACATTGTCGAATTGTATGTTGAAGTTGTTCAAGAAGTTGAGATTGCTCTTCAGTGGAGGGGGTCCAAGAAGAAAGTAAATCAAATACAGGAACCAAACCAGTTAAGTCGACTGTGGAACTTTGAACATCTTCGTCATCGGAATCCACATCGGCATCTTCTGTTGCGGTTTCAAGAATGGATTTCTCCTGTGTTTGTGAATGAATAACATCATTTAAGAAAGATAACAAGACAGCAGGACTCTTTTCCATTTCGTCTTTAAATTCTTGTGTCATACTTTGTAGTAACTTCAAATAAGCAAGCTTAGCCAGTGGGTCCTCTTCGCCAAGGGTATCAGTGCCAAGTGATTTATGCAGGACGATTCTCATTATTTCAGACAATCTGGACTCATCTATTTCAACAACACTTTTAACTAGCAACATGAACGTTTCAATGCAATGATCGATCTGGGCGAACTGGGCCATCATACGAGATTCCATTGTATCCGTTTGTTCATGGGTGTTGTATTTGATATAAGCAAGTGGTTCTTCAAATGCAAACGTCCAGGACAAGGAGTCAGGCATAGAAGGCTGATCAACAATTATTTCAACTAAATCAACGTCTGCGTCTAATAACAGCGCCGTCTTAATCAGGTTGATGACAATTCCGTAATCGCGTCCTTCTTTTCTTTGATAATCAGCATACCAGAACAGCTGGGGCAAGATAGGAACCATGAGGTAGTGCAAGAGACTTTGGTTGGATTGTTTTATTGAACGTAGAACTGTCAAAGAAACGTTGAATGCATTATTCACTTGAGTACCGGTGCTTAGCACTATGGATGAAGAGTCTGTTTTTGCCGTAGCTGGGTTAAACACCTTGTGCACTCTTTCTAAAACGCGAGCAATAATACTTTCTTCTGAGTGTGATAAAAGGATCAGCAATTCAACAACAATAGTGCCCATGAGAGGTCTATTCACCAGGACAAGTGAATGATACATTTGAGAGGCGATAGCTTGCAAATATTCATTTTTATCCATGTCCACAGGGCACGATTGAAGTAGTAGATTGGCAATATGTTGCAATCTTGCTGTGTCCACCTCCTCGCTTTCACGTAGCCCTAGAACTAGATCGACGAGTGATTCCACACCGTTTGGTTTCATGATCAGTTGCGGTAGTTTGGTCAGACGAAGATATTTACGCAAACTTTCGTCCCTAGTGTACCTCATGAGCAACATGTAAAAGGATATCAGCTGATACGTAGAACTATTTGACTCAAACTGCACTAGTTTTGCCAAATATGTGTCATCGTTGCTGGAAATGTACAATGCTAGGCACACACAAAGCATGTCGGTTAAACCTACCCCAACCAGCAATAAGTCTCGCAAATCTGTGTCTGATGAAAAAACAGTGTTGAACGTCGTCAATACTTCTTCCAAGATACACTTGTTGGCCTCGAAGTCGATTCTGCTTAGCGCCGGAACATCTCTGAAGTCCTTGACATGTCTGTTTTCCAACGGAATGAGATACTTTAAGGGCACAATCTCGTAGATCCCATGCACCACAATCAATGTAACTAGTTTTCCCACTGTTTTAATGTCCCGGAGGGGAATAGAAAGATGCGTAGCATTCGGTGCTTTTGTGCTGAGCAAATTTATTTCTATGAGATACTTCAAAAGTTGGCTAACGTAAGCATTTCTTGGAGAAATCAAAGGGTTTGAGCTCAAAAAAGCCGTAATCGAGTCGAATTTTCGTCCAATAGCAGTAGCGCGCACTGGCTGTGCCCCCTTAACGGCCTTGAAATTCTTTAGGCTCTCTGTGAGCGATTCAACTGAGGGATCCATTGTCTAGCTGAAAAATACTGGTTCTCTCTCTATAAAAAAATTTTAGATAAATTTCAGATATTTCACTATACGCATAGCCAGAGCTCTTGAAGCTGAGATATACGCATAAAATGGCCTTATTGACTAGTCTTTCAAATGAGGAGACCGACAACGTGCTGTATGATGCAAGATTTGGTGATTTAGAGTCGTTGAAGGCGATTTTCGCGCAGGAAGTTGACCCTAAGCTGCTTTCCACAATCAAGGATGAACACACAGAGGCGACAATGGTCCATATGGCCGCGGCAAACGGCCATTTGGATGTGGTGAAATGGTTGATTGCGGAAGTGCGCCAAGTTTGCGACGAGAAGGCTCTAAAGACGCTCTTAAACGCACAAAACACCACCGGCAACACTGCACTGCACTGGGCGGCACTCAACGGCCATTTAGAAGTTGTGCGGGAGCTTTGCGAGGCCGGTGCGGATCCTTTCCTTAGAAACGAGTACGGCCACGACGTTTTCTACGAGGCCGGTGCCGCTGAACAGGAAAAGACAGAGGAATACTTGCTTGAACGATACGGTGACGCGCTCGACGAGATGTATGCCGTGGAGGAGGTTGAAGCCGAGGACAGTGGCGCAAAAGAGACTTCTCAAGACACTCACAGCGAGACTACTAATGTGAAATTCACACCGGGCACGGAAATCGCACATGTGGGCGAGGAAGACGCGCGTGCAGTGGAAGAACTGCGTGCACAAGCAGAAAAGCTGGCTGTTGACGAAGAGCCTGTGTCGAAATAGCTTCTTTGCCTTCCTATATAGACTTTTTCGAGTAAGTACCATTATCATAGCGTGCTGAGCGTTTATCAAACGATTGACGCTGATATTTGCTAAACAGAGGGTATAGGACCAAGAGTAAGATCCCGGGAGATTGTCCAGTTGTTTATATAGATTGAAAAAGATGTGGTATTTAGTTTAAAGGTGTGAAATGAATCGAGAGACGGTGTCTTATTAAATACGCTCAGCAGTTACGTAATTCGCAACCTTGCACATTTCTCACTGATGTGTAGCATAGAGTTTGTAGTATTGTTATTGATAGTGTTTGACAAAAATGGTTTGGAGATAACGCACTCAGAATCATTGTGTTTGACTAACTTCTGAGAATGGCATGTACAGATTTACAATTGTCTTGTAGATATCGTCATATCAGTGTATAGACCTGTGTGTGGATAGTTTTATTTTGAGAATTTTCAAATGTACAGATTTACAATTGTCTTGTAGATATCGTCATATCAGTGTATAGACCTGTGTGTGGATAGTTTTATTTTGAGAATTTTCAAATGTACAGATTTACAATTGTCTTGTAGATATCGTCATATCAGTGTATAGACCTGTGTGTGGATACAATCCAATACTTCTGTTTTGAGTGTGTGCACCACAATACAAATTGCTCACCTGTGAAAGGTGTCGTGGTTAGAATTGGAAGCTTTGCTATTGTAATGCGATTTCGCTAGTTATATCATTTAGTTGTTGGCCAGAGATACTTGCTAGTGGGCTTATAACAGGGTAATTTTAGGATTCTAAATAAAGTATTAACGATTTTTAGTTACTTTAATACAATGAAATAGATTCAATCATAAACTTAGTATACATAACAATATTCACGGATGATAGGACGGGTATTCGTAGGAATTGATGAAAGAAAGTTGACTTGAGAGCTAAATAAGCAAAATATAACAAAATCAACGCATCAAATTTGGTACCGTGGTATTCCACCACTTGAAAGCTAGTTCCAAGATTGAAAACAACGGCTTGACCAGAGGTTGAAACTAGTTGTTGTAATACACCATTCCCAACCAGCGTTCATGAAATCAGATGTATTCACATTTATAGAAGATAGAAGTAGTGTTTTAATCAGGCTTGCACACAGTTTGATAGCTGGCTCTCAAACCAAATTGAATAAATGGAGTACATCAGACGTCTGCTGGACCTGATTGTCAGTAATACAGAAACAATGTTTGACATTGATGAAATCACCAAACCACCATCTTCAAAACAGTGTTAACTTTGTATAGGCCTCAAAAGCCGCTATGCAATTCTTTAAATACCAATCTCTTCTTCCAACTTGCTGAGCGTTTATATGACAAAGCTGCTGAGCGTGCTGAGCGTGCTGAGCACTATGGGGGTTACCCGGATTTGAACACCACAAAATTTTTCACCTCCACCACTAAGACACTCTTGTGTATTCAAACAGGATGTCAGCCGAAGATGAGCTCTTTCTGCTAAAGAAGAAGAAGAAAAAGGTTGTGAAAACTGAGCCAGTGGACGCAGACGCAGCTGTGAGTGCTGCAGCGGACGATTTAGGCGATCTTGCGCTTAAAAAGAAGAAAAAGAAGAAATCGGGTGCTAAAACTCTCGACGACTTTGACAAGCAGCTTGCAGAGGCTGGTATTGAAGAGGCAGGTGCGGCGGCCCGCGTGGTGGATTTCATCCCATATGCCGATCTTTTATCTCGTTTTTACGGCATTCTCAAGGAAAAGAATCCAGAGTTGGCTGGCGGTCAACAATCCAAGCTCAAGATCCCTCCTCCTAACGTCCAAAGAGACGGGTCCAAGAAAACTGCATTTGCAAACATCTACCAGATTTCTCAGGTCTTGCAGCGTAACCCAGAGCATCTTGTGCAATATCTTTTTGCCGAATTGGGTACTTCCGGGTCCATTGACGGTGAAAAACGGTTGATCATCAAGGGTAGATACCTGCCTAAGCACATTGAGGCTGTTTTGAGAAAGTACATTCAAGAATACGTCATTTGTAAGACGTGTAAGTCCATGAACACCGAGCTGAAGAGAGAAAGTGCTAACAGACTCCATTTCATTGTCTGTAAGGCCTGTGGTTCCACCAAGTCCGTGTCGTCGATCAGAACCGGTTACACGGCCAACGTCGGTGCGATGAAGAAGAAGAGAGTTTGATCCCGCAAATGAGTCTGTTCACAGTCTGGTTCAAATCATCGCACGCAATACCTAATATGAATAAACATCTAGCCGCACAGACTCCAAGACTCTCGAGTATATTAATAGACGTATCCATCTACGTATATCTATCCATGTCTACACGTATAGCCTATTATGTATATAAACTTAATTAGCCAAACACAACACAACGGTTGTGGTGCTGAGCAAAAACGGAAAAAAAATTTTAATCCGTTTTCACACTCTATAGCTATTTTCTTTATTGTAACTTTGTGAATGGATCACCAGAGGGACCATTATACACTTCCAACCTCCGTTCCACCGTTTCTACAACTTCTTAGCGCGTTTTTAGTTATCCTAGCCACTTTTTTCCTTCTCAAACCCTCCACAATGTCCCGTTTTAGCGAAATGCTCTCTATGAACAGCATTCTTTACCAGAGTCACAACCCCGATAGAAGCACGTTCAACACTGATCCAAGTTATAAAAAAATGTACAAACACGCCCTGCGTAAGGGTGGATTTCCCGGTGGGCTCCAGAATGACGGTAATACATGTTTTATGAACTCAGTCATCCAATCATTATCATCATCTAACGAGTTTCTAGAGTTTCTAGAGTCCTATTCCAATGAGAAAACCCCGTTCAGTAATGCGCTTATTGAACTGTTGAGGGAAATTAATGGCGAACATGGTGAGCGTACGCCCACTTTCAAAACAAAGGGTCTTTTGAAGGTGATGACAGATGGTCCTAATAAACATTTGTTCATTGGCTACAACCAAGAAGATGCACAAGAGTTCTACCAAAGTGTGATGAAACAGGTTGAAAAAGAATATAAAACTGCATCTAAAGAAATCCAGGAAAAAGACACTGCTTCTCCAGAACCAGCGGCTAAACTCACGGATAAGGAAAAACAAGAAGCGTTGAAAAAGCTCTATGTTGAACATAGTGATGATTTGATTACTGGTATTCAACAGTTGGGCCATTTGGGCCCGGTATATGTCCCTGTAGAACAATTTGATCCTGCAGATTCCGCCAATTTTTCAAAATATCTTCCCTTCGAGCTTGTCACTCCTGTTGATGGTCTACAATGCGATAGAATTGGTTGTGTTGAATGCGGTGAAATGGGGGGTATCAGATACTCCGTCACTTCTGGTCTTGGTTTGAACTTGCCGATGGACGGAATCAACAGAAACAGATTCACTTTGGGTGAATTGATCGATGAATGGACCAAGAAAGAAGTGATCGATGGGGTCGAATGCAACCGTTGTGGTCTCATCTACATGAAGGAGAAGATCCTTGAAACAGTTGCCCAAACTGAAAACGAAAAGGTTGTTTCCATGCTGCAAAAGAGAATCGACGAAATCGATCAAGCGTTGAAATCTAAATCCATCTCAGACGAGGTATACAAGAAACTACACTCTGAAAACAACTTAAAAAAGTCGCAGAAAGTTAAGCAAAGTTTCCTTTCTCGTCCTCCACCATTACTCTGCATTCACATCAATCGTTCTGTCTTTGACCCTACCACTTACATGGTTAAGAAGAACGCTGCTAAAATCGATTTCCCTCTCAATCTTGACTTGAGCGACTTTGTGGCTCTCCCTGATGAGATCAACATGGACGGTAGACAAGAGTTCCGTCAACAAGACGAGTCTGGCGAGCCAGTGAAACATCCTGAGTTGAAGTACAAGCTTAAATCGGTTGTTGCCCATTTTGGAACTCATAATTACGGCCATTACATTGCATTCAAAAAGACCAGAGGTGTGTGGTGGAGAATAAGTGATGAGATTGTGAGATTGAGTACAGAACAAGAAGTTTTGGAAAGTCAAGGCACTTTCATGTTGTTCTACGAAGCTCCATTGCATGGAGACAATGAAGACTATGCCGATGAAGAAAAGGAAGAGGAAGAAGAAGATGAGGAGGACGAAGAAGACGAAATCAATCCTCCTGACCCTGTTTATGACAGCAGTGAAGAAGAGGCTCATGAACATAGTGAACAGGAAGACTCTGAATCAGAATATAGCGACTCCGAGGCCGATGAACCGGCTGGCGACAACCACAGCTCTCATGACGTTGAAATGGACCACGAACCACTTGATGTTTCGTCCTCCCACTCACAGTCACCGTAGAAATCTAAATAGATCAAATAGACTAATGGTTCATGGCGTTTTGGTACGTAAACGTTCTCAACATAGTGTAGCGTAAACATTTCAATAGTAGAATACACATGCAACCTAAATACGGCCATGCAACGTATGTGGAATTCTCCAATACAAACATATACAAGATTTATTACTGGTTGAACCTGTTATCGAGCTCTTTTGCGTGTTCTCTCTCGATAAACTCGTCAACGTCGTACTCAAACCCATTAGCGTCGGGTGAGACCCTCTGTGGCTGATTGTGCTGACCATGAGCCGCCTTTCCGACACCAATGTCAAGTTTCACTGGAATGTCTTCGGTCGTGTACTCCTTGATCTTGCGCATTCTCTTCTTCAATCCACTACGCACACCATCCTTATTGGTTTCTCCCTCCTCCTCAAAGTCAACGTCCGGCGCCTCGTACGTGTAGCCCGAGTAAGGTGCCGAATTAGTGTGTGTTCCCACTTCAGGCTCCTCCTCTGCCTCCAAAACACGCTCTCTTTTCGTGTAAGTCCCTATACCAGACATAACCGGCAACGCCAAGACGAATCCCAGCAATAAACCCACTACAAGAACTACTACAAGTATATAAAGAGCGTCCATTTCAGATTACTAGTGAACAAAAGAGTGTTGATTCAATATTTTTTTGATCCTCTATGATTGAGTCTTTCTTCTCCTATGCTACGTCGAGGGCCTACTGAAATCCGGCTTACGCAGGACGATTTGCAAGATCTGCGTCCAGAAAGCAACAGCTTAAATGCTGCTAATCTGGTTCCCGTGACCCCAGCAACTCCCGTAGAAAATCCCCACCAAAATACCTTGCAAACCTCGGCTCCATTACCTAAACCACGCTAATCTGTTCTTATATAGAAAAGTATATCTAATAGTACATAATAATACAGGGGGGGACTAGACAACCCATTCGAAGACCTTCTTTCTCCCAAATAACGCTCGATAGACCCTGTGACGCTCGAATCCAGAGGCTTCATAGATGTTTAACGCCTGAGGAAGGACGTTGTGCAAAATGAGCGTTTTGACGCCGATCCGTCGCACGGTTTGGACCGCACCCACAACCAGAGCCATCTTGATAAAAGTCTTGTCCAGCGGAGCGTCAAAAGCGGTGATTAGGCCCGTGATACCGCACGCATTTTCGTTCAAACCGCCTACATTGTCAATCAATGGATAGAAATTAGCAAGATCCGACTTCTTGGAGTAAATGATGGTGGAAGCAAGCAGTTTGCCCCTCACAAACGCACCTAATATCAGCGTGCACTTTTTTTCTGGGCTCTCTCTCTTCATGAACTTGCTAGCATACGAGTACACGGAGGGAAACTTTATCTCTTCCTCGTCAGATAGAGTGTCACGTGACATGTATTCATTCAAAAGCATCTGGGGCAGCGTGTCGTCCTCCAAAAGCTTGAATTCAATTCCATGGTACTGGAGCACATCTATAAACTCCTGACTAGACTCAAATTTCAAAATCGGATTCAACTCTTGACCCTCGTATTCAACAATTGGGTGGGTACCTGGTAAAGCCCATTTTCTAAACACATCGAGCTTTAAAATGTGTCTTTCTTGCTGTAGGAATCCATACTTGGATCTTTCCCAGCCGGTGGATCTAAAAAACTCAATGAACTGGAAAGCACTGGTCATGGTCTTGATCTTATTACTTTCACCACCCAGTTCAAGATACTTCCACACTTTATGAAACTCTTCAAGAATTTGAGGCGTGAACAGAAAAATCAGAGGAAACGCACTACCCAGTGTGATGCTTTGACAACCACACTCAATGCTCAGATATCTCACAGCACGTCGATGCAAAGCTTCGCCAATTTGTTGTCTTCTTTTCCATTGGCTCACACACATGTAGAGTATCTCCCCGGTCTTTAGGTTCGGATCATAGTTGACCAACATAAACCCATAGATAAGGCCAATTGATGAGTTCTTAATCACAAACATCTTGAGATTACCTTCTGACTCTTTAAAAATTGCACTCAAACGGTATATTTTATGGTTATCAATCATGTCGAGCAAGTCTGAAATTTGGTTGGTTTTAGAAGTGGCAAAGGCTGGAAGAATGTCCTTATTGAATTCAAACTCCTCAACAACCCATGGCTTGATTCTTGAAACACCTTCATTTCCACTTCCTATGCCACTACTTTCATTGGAATTCGATTGTGACCCTTGTGTTCTGTCTGTCCATCTATTATCGACTGAGAATCCCAAAGGTGACGCTATACCTGACATTGAGCCACTGAGACCGCTCAAGCCATTCATACTTGGGATCTTTTCTTTTGATTTATTGAGTAAACCGCCAAGATCACATTTGCTTTCTGTATCAGGTGGAAAGGTCCTTAATGAAACAATGTTACTGGTGTCTTCTTTACCCCAGATCATACCTCGGGGCTCAAGGTCACCAAATAACAGCTTACAGACGTTCCTGAAAGCATAGAAAGAGTAATCGTAGCAACAAATGAAACTTGCACCTAATGGGGCCGGCGAGAGAAACTCATATGGCGACCCAGTACTGAGAAGTAGCATTTGCTTGGAAAGCGCATTGATCTTATCTCTCAAATGTTCAATAACAATGGTCAACTTCTTTGCTATACCCATTTGATAAGTGTTAACACGAGCATCAACTGAAATGAACAAAATCAAATCAGAGTCGGCTATAGTATTTTCTTGCTCTTGGGTCAATCCTTGAATTCCATACTCAACTTGATAAACATGGTATGTGTGCATCAGAGAGTATGATGAAAGATAATTCACAAACTCTTTAAATGTGACATTTAATTCTGACTTGTTTATATGTTCACAGTTGTTTGAGCCGTGAATATTTAGATCTTTCACCAATGGACTTAGAACAGCAATCTTGACAAACTTGTAAGGTGGTAAGTTAGGGTTCATGAATTCTAGATTTTGGTACTCCTTTCTTTTGTTCATCATGTATCTAGTGAGCGGAACCACTTTATCGAAATCGCGAGCAAGTGAAATCGTTTTACCATAAGTGGAATCTGCCAGTTGCTTGTTTTTATCAATAACTTGAGGAGCTAGTTCAAAATTAGGGCTATCTTGCCAAGATAATCCTCTTTTAAGTTGTTCTATGCGTAAAAGGCAGGCTAAAAGAACGAGTTCTCTACTTTCATCTTGGAACCCCATTTTCAAATATTTCAAAACTTCACATTGATTATCATAAGACTCGCATACAGTCACCATATCACATCCAGCATTTAATATAGAAAGGACTGCAGCTTGGCCTATACCCCAAGTAGTGTAAATCAAATCAATTTCTAGACATTCCGATATGACAACACCGCGAAAACCTAATCGCTGTCTCAGCATTCCTTCCACTATGGAGGGTGTAAGAACGCCCAGGTATTCAACATTGGAAATATTAGTGAATGAAGCATTTGAAATCGTCACAGCATCAACACTACCTGCCAAATCTCGGTAAGGTATTATGGAATTTGACAGAATAGTTTGTTCATCATCTAACACAGTCAAAGTCTCGTTCATTTCGTCAAACGTTGCATTACCATTGCCTGGAAAGTTTTTAACAGCAACCAGCATTCCTCCACTTTTGAGTCCCTTGATAAACGCCCCAGCATACGTTGATACTTGCTCTGCTGTAGTACCGAATGAATGCACTGCGGTTATCTTATTCACTAATTTCTGACATATATCTAGTGCAGGTCCAATGTACATGTTAATCCCTAGAGATCTATATTGTAACGCAGTTGCTTCACCAACATCCTTGATCAACTCCAAATCTCTTGTAGCACTCAAGGCCATCTCACATGGAAACTTACAAAGCACTGGATCTTCGTAAAAAATGTTCATACTGGCCAACTCGCTGTCTATAGCTATGAGAACAGGTCTTTCAAAACCCTGATACATTGCTAACGCTTGAATTTCACCAATTAGTCGTCGAAGTTGAGTTGAAGAATGAAAGTTTTCGGTCTTAATCAATAAAGACGAAACCCTTTGTTGAACTATCAAGCGGTAAACGTGCGAGTCCGGCGCACAAGACGTGCCACCAAAACCAGCTAGCACCATCTGGTTAATGCCATCAATTGGCGCCATGCTTTAAAGCTAGAGAAGAAGATAGTACCCACTTCTGTTTTTCCACGTAGGTACATAATTACTATAATACATCTATAAAGTTGGGCCTTGGTTTTCGTTATTTGGAGTGTGGTCGTGGTTCAAAGGACTATCTTGAGTGGATCCTGTTTGGGTCCCCATGTGCATCAAGCTCGACATTTGGTTGAGTACAGCAAGGTTAACACCGGTCGGAGTGGGAGCTATGGAACTACTGTTCATCGCATCTATGCGTGGTGGAGAGCCCGCAACAGTGCTGGGGGTTCCAAACTGTTCTCCTAGCAGCCCTGGGATGTTCTTCAATACCCCATCAACTAAAATGAGGGCTTCGTTGGCAACTGTGAACGATCTAGAGTTGACTCTAAGCACCCATCTGTAATCCATGACTTGTTCCTTCACTTGCAAGGACTCTTCGGTTGAAATTGAAGTGACATAGAGAAGTGCTGCAAACACTCCGATTAAGGCAAAGTTGCTGGCTGCGGAATTGTTCCAGAATGACTGTAGGTGCTCTGGTTTGAGATCTCTTGCGAAATCAATTGCAGCAGAAAGTCTGCTTCTAGCAGCCTTCCTGCAGACTTCCATGACTTGAACAGGCACATTAGATGGTTGTTGTTGATAATGGATAGAAGAAATAATTCTTCTATGCAATGTCATCTCAGTTGCAAAATACGAAAGCTGCAAGTTACCGTTTGAATTAAACTGTCTTGGTTTCAAAATTCCCATCTGCATTTCTTTTGGTAATGTCTGGTACCAGTTACGCAATTTCAACTGTAACGGCTTGGCCAACGTAAGAATCAGCTCAATTGAACGTGCCTCTTGCATCGCCTTCGGTGTGTACAATGTGTCTTCAATTTCGCTCAGGATTTGTGAAAGACTGATCATATATTTGAAACATTCTTTGCCAAGCTCAATATCTGAACCAATGGTGCTAGCACCAAAACCATCACTTTTCTCAGGAAAATCTTCGTCGCTAACCGGCTTGACTAGCCAATTAACACCTTCGAGAATATGACTTGGTCTCGACTCGATCAAACTTGACCATTTATCTTGAACATAAACAGCCCAAGCAAGTCTTCTTCTTAGCCCTCTCTCCCATTTAGGTAGCCTCCAGTCAGAACAATCGAGACCTAAACCAAGTTCCTCGGCTAAAGCAACAACTTGAGAGTTCAGTAACCAGTTTTTGCCTGTTTGACTTTCTTGGCATTGTAAAAGTAAAAGACCTGCTTGCACTGCACTAAGTTTAGGTCTGTTGATGATTTCCGCAAATGTTTTCATTGCAAATTTGTAAAGTGCTTGAGCGTTTGGTTTTTTAAATGAAGCTAAATTAGGTTCATAATCCCACCATTGAATCGCTAATAGATACACGGCAGCAAGAAGTGGGGCCCCAAATTCACGATGTGTACGTGCATATTTTTCCAAGAAAATCTTTTTGTGTAAAATTGGGAAACTCGGATGAACTGTCTGAAAGTAAAGATCAATTAAAAGTTTGCCATGAGGAGCAACGTATTGTTCCACAGTATCACAATCGCGTTCTGAGCGTTCATAAAGAGATTCGGTAAAATCATCACGTAGATTGAATTGAATATCATTAGAAACTTTCCTGATACAATCAGTCTTACTAATTGTGAATTGATCAACTTTGTCTAAAGTTACACTTTCAAGGAAAATTGGATCATAGATTGAAGTTGGTCCAACATAAAAACTAGATCTTGGATATTGCAAACTGAGTGTCTTCTTCAACAATGAAGACCCCTGCATTGTGGAGTAATCCTTGATTGGATGGACATCTTTAACTGGTACATTTGGAGGTGGGTCAATATCTTCCAATTTGAGCCTTTTATTGTTATCGGACATTGTAGCATTTATTCCTCTTTTCAATGAGGCGGATTCATTAAAAGTACATTTGAGGCCCTTGACTTGACACATTTTACATGTGTGTTGTTCAGGTATCATAACACATTTTGTTTTTCTTCTCCTACAATGATCACAAGGACGAGATTTTGTACGTGGCTGAGGAGGTTCTTTCTTTTTGATTGCAGAAAGAGAGGCAGACAATGGACTTTCCATCACTAAGGGAGAAGAGACATTTGACATATATTGGTTCACATTATTGGTGTGTAACAAAGCTGATGAAGGAATGAATTGGGATAAGTTGGATGGATCAAACGCATTTCTCGAAGCAGGAATCACACTGTTGGTGTTACCACTAACACCGTGAGCACCCTGGGAAGTGTTTTGTTGTTTCATGTTCAACATGGATTGAGTTTCCATTAGTAGATTTTGATAATGTTGTAATTGAGAAGCGTAGTTTGATGCTGCAGCCGGAGGTTTGTTAGTGTAATTCATGTTCAACGGAGACATTGCGTTAGAGTAAGGAGAGGTAGTATTAGCCTCTTCATGGACTTGGTCATTGTTGTGGTCCTGATCATTATGTTGACCGCTCAGGAAATTGAAATCTGAATGGTCGTCAGTCCAGGCAGAGGGGAAATCAAAAGCATATGCGCTATTTCCAGCACCAACCCCATTAGAGGAGCCTGCGTTGTTGTTTCCATCGTTGCTAAGAGAATTATCCTCTCCGGGGTCCTTGGAGTGCATCGAACCTTACTTATCAAAGAAGTCTGTCTATTGAATTAACTTTTTATTATGAATTTTGCGATCTTTCTTTTTTCGTATTGCGAACGAAATTTGAAACTGCTCAGATGGTACGCGTAATGTTCTTGAATTGGGTGGCAAATGCTGTGAATGGGTCGCTAGGGGGCTAAAATTAAGCTTATTGTGATGCTAAAAGCTTTAGGAGTTGATTGATCCAATTTTTGTGCAGAAAGAACAAGTATTGAACCCTTAAACGAGCTTTTGAAGAAGTCAAAAGCTGAGCATTTGCACATTAAACTACTAAACAAGTCAATAAGCCCATTTTTATGTTCAGGTAATAGCTTTGTGCTGTTTATTCTTGTTTTTGGTTGGTTTTGTCGCAACCTGGCGTTTTTAATACGAATATTAAAATAAATGAGCAAAAGCTCAGAAACAAAAAGTTAACTTTGAAGAGAAGAAAAACAATTAAATTTTATTCTTTTAATATAACTATATGAAACTGTATTCAAAAATGGCTCAGTATTTGACTTTTTGTTTGTGCACCTCCTTCAGAGTCCTTTAAACTTTTTTTAGCCTCTTTTATCACAATTTTTGGTTAAACTGCCAAAAGTGTTGATCAAAACCTTCCATTTTGAAGCTTTTTTTTTTGATTAAAAAGATTATCGCAGTATATTCGATATTCTAGACCAGTTTCTTTACTTTGTCTATTGAAATTTCAACTGAAAAACCTCTTTATATCACCTCCTATTACAAATGAACTTCTAATATTTTTTTTTTCACATCTTCTTTAGATTCAAATCTCCATATATCCCCCTCTGTACCACTATGCTAACGTTTTGCCCACACTGTTCAAACATGCTTATAGTGTCTCGATCTATCACTGACGGATCGAACGCATTTTGCTGTCCTACTTGTCCATATGAATTTCCAATCATAGGCGTACAGCTCTATGAACGTAAAGATCTTCCACGTAAAGACATCGATGATGTCCTTGGAGGTGAAGGTGCTTGGGATAACGTTGATCAAACTGTGGCACAGTGTCCTGTTGAAACATGTGGTAATGATCACGCCTATTTCTTCCAATTACAAATCAGATCTGCTGATGAACCTATGACCACTTTCTACAAATGTACTAAATGCTCGCATCAATGGAGGGAAAACTAAACAGCGACCGTGCACAGTTTTTGGGTATGTTATTTATACATATTTATATAAAAAAGCAAACTAAAGCATGTATAGAAAATGAGATTCTATTTGTATATGTATGTGTGTAATTGAAATTAGTTGGAATCGTCATGGGGGTCTGAGTGGGAATGAGAATGCTCGCGATCATCAAATGCGTCTTGTTCTTCTTCTTCTTCATCGTCATCAAAAACACCTTCAGAGTGTGATCCCAAAAGTGATCCACGCCGTGCTCCAGTGGTGTCTCTAGGCGGTTTCCATGAACCACTCATCTTACGGCCGCCGCCAAGCTCGGTAGTTGCACTGACCGACTTTCTTCTTGTTGTGCTAGTGGATTTAGCAGCTCTCGTGGCTTCTAACTTAGTCCTTCGTATCATCACCTTCGTGGACTCGTTCAACCCACATAGAATACTAGCAGCTTCTAGCAGCTGAACTTGCTGATGTTTCGAGATGGAAAACTTCTTAGTCTTCTGCCATTCTGGCGTGTGTTCCCAGAGATGTTTAGCCAATGATGTGATGTGTCTATAGCCTTTACCGCACGCCTCGCACTTCAACTCCTCTTTCAGTCTTCCTGTTTCACCTTCTGATATACGTCTTACAACAAAATCCCGTGAAAGAAATGGAATCCCATTTGCATCTGTCTGCGTGCCTGTTGAAGATCTTCTTGCGTTTGGTCCAATCGGTGTTGGTGTATGGTTAGGCGTCGGATAGTTACTATTGTTTGTATCCTCTGTAATTGACGAAATGGTGTAGTTCTTGAACGACAGAGCGTGAGTGTCCTGACTATTGCTGCGTTCTGCTTTCATGTTTGCGTTTGCCACGCCGTTCTGGTTCAAGCTCGCCGGCATAGTGGCCATTTTCCCTGTCTCTATTGTCATCTTCAGGGTTGTCTTGAGCAAAATTTTTTATTTTTCACCCTCATTTTTATCGTTGAAAAATTTCTTAAATTTTTTTTTGAAATTTCCTGATTGGGACGCAAATAGGCTCATTTGGAGCAATGCTTGGAATTTGCTTTTAATGTACGATATTGACGTGTTTAAAACATTGTCCGTACTTTTTGAATTTTTCTAATTACAATGGTCCGGTTTATATCACATTTGAGCCACTTTTCACTAAATTGCCTAAACGGGAAATATGTAAACACTGTCACAATCGCTCGGTCCAAAACTTCAAAATACCCCTTTATCGTTGAGACACCTTTCATTTGGTGTTTACAACCAATTTACTTTTAGCACGCCATGGATCCGCTGTTTGCGTTGGGGAAACCTGCGCTGGTGGCACAAGTCCTGTCATTGCAAGAAGATCTGGCTTCTTTAACTCTAGAATCAGACACACTAAATAGTATGCTGCAAAGTCACAAAACGCTGTCTTCATCCGAGCAGGACAAGCTGAAGAAGCAGTTGGCATTTCAAAAAGAGGAAAATGCAAGGTTGACGGCAGCGTTAGTTGAATCAAAACGTGAACTTAAAACTGCCAAGGACCATCTCATACAGAGTTCATTGAACTCAATAACAAAACATGCAGCTCCCATCTCTCCTAGAAAAAGAGAACGAGAAAGAGCTCCACTAGGTGCTTTAGACATTAACACTATTCCTACGCTTAACGCCACTTCTCCAAAGAAAAAACAAACGGGTTCACCAAGTCGATCAAGGTCATCTCAAAGACCTACAGTGGCATCGCTGGAAACGCAAAACGATTCATTGGAAACGCAGATCAGACTTCTTCAGACTCAGTTGAAAACGTCGCAGGAAAAATACAACATGGCCATTGAACGTTTAGCATTGTTAGAGACCGAGAAGACACAGCTGGTGGACCAGCTTGCGGCTCTAAACAAATCATTGAAATTGTCTAAACTGGATTGGGATCATGAGCGTCAAGTTCTGATGCAAAACCAACACGCTATGCAAGAAAGATTGCATGAGTGGGCCGTGGTGATCGACTCTGCAGAAGTAGAACATGAAGAGTTGAGACTCAGATGCGAAAAGCTTGAAAAGATTGCAAGGTTGGTCAAACTAAAGGAAAGAGGAGTTAAATCAGTCAACATGACACCTGCATGTGTTTGAAAGTTAAAAAAATAGTACATTCAGGCTCTGTTTTTCACAATAATCATGAGATGATTTCAATTGGTGGTTTTCTACAAGTGATACAAATAAATATAGATAGATAAACAAGATATCACCTATTGATCTCATAGATCATTAAATCAGTGTTGGAAAAAACACTTTATAGCATTTATAACATTTATAACGTTTTAGGAAATGGATGGATTCGAGTAATTGTGCGATTTGAAGAATGTGGTTTGTTCACTCTCATTATGTTTAGAAATCAAGCCAACAGCTTGAGGTTTTCTCTGCTTCACGATTTGCTTAGTCAAAGCCTTCAACTTTAAAACATGTGTTGATCAAATTATCGCTGTTTTTGCTATACAACCAGAGCTAAACTCGATTGATTTATTTCTAGTCTCTTATACTTGAATTTAGCTGAGCAATTTTCACTCTACTAAAAAAGTTTCCAAACGCCACTCTCTTTTCTTAAAGATGTCAAAGAACGATCCACCGGTGCCGTCCGTACTGAAGCAGGTGGTACCAGTAGCATCCAAACGTGAAAGACTTTACAACTCGCGCTTAATCAGTGCAGAGTTAGTTGACCCCTCATTTACAAACCCCCCAAAAGGTAAAAACACTGATAAAAAACTAGTTGAAACACAAATCATTCCCAATAAGCTCGATATTCCATCGTATTTACAAGCAAGAGAACGTGAGATCATGGCTCTTGAGGCCTCTATGATCAAATCTAAAACTTCAGGCTCCACTCGAGTTTTTCAAGGCTTACCTAGATCAATGCGTAGAAGAACTGCTAGTCATAATGTCAAGAGAATTCCTAAGAGAATGAGATGGAAAGCTCTGAAGGAAATGGGTGTGAATAATAATCCACAATTTGGCAATGGTTCAGTGGGTACAAAAGGTGTTACTTCAGCAGGTAGACCAATTAAAAGTAAACTCGGTAGAGGTAGAATCAGATTCAGTTTGCAAAGAAAGATCAAGTTACTTAAATATGCAATGAAATGGAAAATCAATGGTAAGTTACTTGATGGGACTTGGCTTGATCATAAAAACGTGAAAATTGGTGAAAAGATCAAACTTTTAAGAGAGCAACTAAAGGAACTCAAAGATGATTCAGTTCAAATGGATATTGATTTACCACAAAATGCTTCAATCGTTCAAAAGGACTCACACGATGCAAATTTTGCTTTGACTTCACGTTTGATGAACCAAACAGGTGCTCATGATAATACTGCCGTCAACTCTGCAGCTAAACAGCATAAAGTCATTTCACTTAAATATGCCACAAGACAACGTCAATTCAAATGGCTTCCCACTCACGTGTGGCATGCCAAGCGTTCTAAGATGGTCAAAAGATGGAACTGGTCCATTCCATACACGCCTACACAAAAGTGTTTTAGATCTACGAGTAGATCGGCTAGAATCACCTCTTGTATTGCCCAAGACACATCTTTTATTGGTACGACTGTTGTTAATACAAATAACAGAGATTTACTCATCAATTTTGTCAATCAATTGACTCGCGGTTCAGCTTCTGGTGCTAAATGGCAGAAGTTGGCTTGGAATGGTCTGGCTTATATTGATAACGAACCTATTGGTAACGTTCAACTCATGTGGTCAAAGGATTCTGAATTGATAAAACTTATCATTAGAGCACATCCAGCTATTCATACCAAAATTTATTTTCATGTACTTGGGCAATTTGCTGACGATTCTTCAGTTGCTGTTCATGACTGTAAATATTCAATTGGTTCTATAGCCCTTACAGGTCCAAAATCACTCACAGCTTTACAAACAATTTTGCATGCAAGACACCCAGAAGGTTCCAATCCACATTTTGCTTCATTGATGAAGCTTTTCAAAATCAATGATATTTCTGCTGTTCCAGATGGGACTGTTCTTGCCATGGATGTTGCGGATCCACGTTTTTGGTCAAAAAATGGTGTTCCTCCAGCACCAAAACTTGCAGAAAATGAGGACATTCTTGATATCATCATTGAACTTCGCAAGGCCACTCTTGAAGGCTCTAAATTGTTTTCTATCAAAAATAGAAGTGAATCATACAACAACCAACTATCAAACAAGCTTTTGGAAGCTCGTCGCAGAGAAAACATTGGTAGACCTGTTCCAGTTGAAACTTCGGATCCATCAATTCCAATTGTCTTGTACAAACTTAATAACATTTGGACCGTAATGATGCCATGGTTTTGGGTGCTTCCATTTTGGCATACGCTCATGCATATTCCGCATATTCAATTGGGTGGATTGAAACAAGCTGAACAAGTTGCTTTTGAAAGATCTCAGTTGGGATGGTCTGATTACGTTTTTACACTTGATGGGTTTATCCAAAGCCAAATTGAACTTGATTTGTCAAGAATGGATTGGGAAAAGAAACCAAAAGCACGTCGCGTTCAGTATTCCAAGCTACAGCTGTCATCCACAGAAACTGGAGAGACACTTTTGCCATTTGGACTTGACTGGCGTGGTGTTCAAGTGATTCGCTTAGCGGTTAACAGAATTGACAGATTCGGTACTAAAGTTATCAATCCTAAAGGTATTAGTAAAGATGCCAAACTTAATTTCATACCAAACAGTTATGATGAAATTAGCCCAATTGTCAGTGCAATTCAAAAGGCTGAAGAGCATTACAAAGACACCAACAATCACGAGCTTCTCGTTAAACATGTTCCAATCAGGCTTGACGATGAAACCACTGGCTTGCCAACAGAAGATAAAGTTTGTTTCAATATTCTCCATATGCCACCTTTGAGTATTGTTCCAATTCGTATAACTTGTGTTAACATAGGCCACATTCAGCCTAATGCAAGAATATACTGCTTGCCAACTGATCAGGAAGCCAAACTTATTCATGAGCAAGATCCTATCGAGTTTGAACTCACTGGTGTTAAAGAAAAATACAGGCCTGAATGGGATGTGCCCCATATCAGACACATTTTGGGTTTGGTAAGTAGTGGTACATTTTGCTTGAGTAAAGGTGTAAGTAGTGGGGTTGGCTTTGTTGATGCCGAAGCGTTGTCAGGGTTTGCAAACAGCACATCTGCAGGTACAATGAATCCTCACTCTTTCTTGTTGGTTAGAAACGTTGGCAGTGACAGACCGGTTCTTGTCAGGTGGGAAAGAATCATTTTATAGATTTGTTTATATGTGTGCATTAATAAATATTAATAAATTTAGATCACATAAAAATATAGTTAGCTGAGCTTAATAAGTATAAATGCTGAGCACTACGACATTGCTCTTGTTGTTTCAGTCTTAAATTGTAAATAACTCTATGAATTTTGATGCTTAAATGCTGAAACTTACACAAGTAGCGGCTTTTTTGGTGTTCTAACATTTCACACAATAAACCCAAAAAGACTGTGTTTTTTCAATTTTTAACCACAACTACAATTGTATTTCTTAATTTTTCACCTTGTGAAATTCCATATCTTGTGAAGCAAAAACCAGAAAGCGTTCCCAACTTGTTCTAAATCCGTCCAATCATCCCAAAAAACTAGTGAAAACCTAAGCAATATCTATACTTTACATTGCGCCGTCTTTCACTGAGCTAAAAGCCAGCTCGCTTGAAAAGCAATAAACCAAAAAAAACACACATTTCATTTTCCTATTTCCTATAGATCTTAAGTAGAAACAGTAATTGAAAGCAATCTATCTGCGAAAGTAAAAAAAACTGCTTTTTGCTGTAACCCGAGACCTTTTAGCGTCTAGATCACACACTGACAGTGTCGTTTAAAAATACCTACTATTTTACTTTTTTCTGGACAAACTTTTAAAGTTGAAACAAACAAATGCCAACACTTACAACCTTTATCTTTATACTTTTCTGATACTAGGATCTTATTCAAACGAAAATTGGTTACCACAAGCTATTTAGCAAGGTAGATCTCTGCTGAGCATAGATAAATTAATTTCAAGTGTAAACAAAAGCTAGGTCTTCTCATTAAACATGTATTATACGCCCACAAGGACGCCGTCTTTGGTTTCAAGGCGAGCTCCATCGTCGTCCACACCGAGGACAACAACATCAGTTGCTTTTGGAAGGTCGATGTCATCTATGGGAGACAGAACCAGGTCTCGACAAGCTTCTTCAGGTGCATCGGGCGTTCATGCTGTTAGCAGAGCTCAAAGCAGCATCAGCAGACGTTCGTCGCAGTCCTCAATGGATTTAAGAAGGGTTTCTAGCAATATTTCACTGAATGGATCGAGCAGCGGCAACAGTGCCATAAATATCAAAGTCTCAGTTAGACCAAGACCTTATGAATCTAATAGAGAATGTCCATGGGTAGTTGATGAGAATAACAATGAAATCATGAGTGAAGAACAGGGAGCTTTTAAATATGATCACGTATTTTCGTGTGATGACGCTGATTCCAAAGTATATGAAATTGTTGCCGAGCCAGTTATCAATGAGTGTCTGAATGGATTTAACGGAACAGTGTTTGCTTATGGGATGACTGGTTCAGGTAAGACACATTCAATGAAAACCCTGGTTGAAAAGTCTGTTCATTGCTTGTTCAATAGTGATCCCTCACAGCCTAAAACGCCAGTGAAAGAAGACTGGACTTTGAACAGCGATGTGTTTAAAGAAGTCAACTATCGTGTTAAGCACATCAACGTTTCCATTCTGGAAATTTACAACGAGAGGCTCATTGATTTGCTAGCAGCTGCTAATCAGTCGTCAAGTGGAGCGTCCACACCCTCCGGCAGAAGATCCTCGATGATGTCCACTAGAGCGTCGTCTGATCATTTCACGCCGGACTTGAGGATAGTTGATGATTCCAAGTTTGGAATTAAGGTTCTGAACTTGACAGAAAAGACTACGACAAGTGCACACGAGCTCATCGAGCTGATCAAGGAAGGTGAAAAGTCAAGAAGAATAGGCGCCACAGATTATAACGAACGTTCGTCGCGTTCGCACTTGATCATCCAGTTAAAGGTGGCTTTGATTGGGAAAGAAACCGACAAAGAGGTTATATCGACGTTGAATTTCTGTGATTTAGCCGGTAGTGAAAGATCCACGAGTAAAAGCGATAGAAGAAAAGAAGGTGCTTACATCAACAAGTCCTTACTTGCTTTAGGAACAGTAATCATGAAACTGTCGCAAACCCAGCAACACGCTGTTTCTGCTCAAGACGCACACATCCCATACCGAGACTCCAAGTTGACAAGGTTTTTGCAGCCTTCACTCAGTGGGGGGTCAATTGTATCGATTTTGTGTACGATACATTTGTCTGGAAACGTTATTGGCGAGACAACCAACACATTGAGGTTTGGCTTACGTGCCAAGAATGTTCTGCTCCATATCAAGAAAAGTGAAGCTGAGATGAACAGAGATATCATGAGCTTGATACGTGAAAATGAAGCTTTGATTGAAGAGGTGGCCCAATTGAAGTTGGCAGTTGAAAATAAATCAATTGGAAGCCCAATCGAGTCCCCATTCCGCGAACATGGGTCCAGCTTCAATTCTCCGCTTGGCGTTATGTTTGGAAACTCAGAGAACAATAACAATGCGAGGATCAACGAAGTCGTTGCTGAGAACATTGTTCTCAGCGAACAGCTGGAACATTTGAAAAGAATGCAGAACGATGTTGAAGAGGGTGGGGTTCGTAATACTGACTACAAAGTTTACACTCTACGCCAGGAAATTGCAGCTTGTACTGACATTTCTCTCCGTAAACGGCTAGAGCTTGTCGTTGACACCTTGGAGACTGAACGTGCACAAGAACGTCATCGGATGCAGGAAACCCAATCTTATGCTTCACATCTGGAAAACCGTGTGCGGATGCTAGAAATCGAGTTGGAGTCCCTACGTGTTGCAGACGACGCCACTCTCGTTACAGCTAACAGTCAGACAGATCTGAATAACAGAAGCGTCCGTCCAGATCCGGCAGTTCTTCAGGAACTCAATGAGCTGCGCGAGCTGAACGAAGATTTAGAGGCCCAGATTGAACGCAAAAATGCTATGATCTCCGCTCTACAAAGCGCGAGTAGATTAACTAACATTGTCAAAAGCACATCTTCGTCATGAGCATTTTTGCTGAAAAATCACAGGCTTCCCCCCCAGACTAAGTGAGACGTGTATTTTTTCTACATCATTGTTTTCTTCTCCTAGCAAATCGTTCGCAAATATGGCTGACAACCCCTACGCATCGTCACTAGTTGGCAACAATGCCATGGGTGCGAGAGAGTTTGATTCGTCACGTGAAAAAGAGGTCATCATGTCTTCTGAAGGCGAACAGTTGATGAGAAAATCTCTTTCCAGCAGATTTTGCACTCTTTCCATTGATGATACCCTTAGAGAACTTGCTACGGATTCTAAAATGGGTCTCACAAACCCAAACGACATTATGAATAGAAGGGCTGCTCATGGTTCGAACGAATTGGATTCAGAAGATGAGGAGTCGTTGTTGAAGAAGTTCATTGAAACGTTCTACTCTGATCCTATGATTCTTCTTTTGATTGGTTCGGCGGTTATTTCATTCATCATGGGAAATGTCGACGATGCTGTATCCATCACTGCGGCGATTTTGATTGTCGTCACAGTGGGTTTCGTTCAAGAATATAGATCTGAAAAATCACTGGAGGCGTTGAATAAATTAGTTCCTGAAATGGCCCATTTGACTAGAAATGGCGCGACTGAAACCGTGTTAGCAAGCCATCTTGTCCCAGGTGACTTGATTCACTTTTCTATTGGTGATAGAATTCCTGCAGATGTGAGATTAACGGAATCAGTCCATTTAACAATTGACGAATCCAACTTAACAGGTGAAACTAAACCTTCTAAGAAGAGTCTCGAAGTCATCAACAACCCAAACACCTCCATAAACCAAAGATCCAACATTGCTTTCATGGGAACGTTGGTCAGAGAAGGTCATGGTACAGGGATTGTTGTCGGCACAGGTAAAGAAACGGCCTTTGGTTCAGTTTTCGATATGATGTCCAGCATTGAAAAGCCAAAGACTCCGTTGCAAAATGCAATGGACAAGTTGGGTGGTCAATTGTCGATGTTTTCTTTTGTTGTGATCGGTGTCATTGGCTTGATCGGTGTCATTCAAGGTAGATCATGGTTGGACGTTTTCCAAGTCTCTGTTTCCCTAGCTGTCGCAGCCATTCCCGAAGGGTTACCAATCATTGTCACTGTCACTCTAGCCTTGGGTGTCTTGAGAATGGCCAAGCAACGTGCCATTGTCAAGAGATTGCCTTCAGTTGAAACTTTAGGTTCCGTTAACGTTATTTGCTCTGATAAGACAGGTACCTTGACTCAAAATCACATGACTGTGACGTCTGTTTGGACCGTTTCCATGGGTGAAACTCCATTAAAATTGAAGGCCGAGCACGATGGCCTCGTCAGAAACAGCCGTGAACTTGTTCATAACGTTTCCAATGACGTTAAGCTTCTTCTCAACACCGGTACTTTGTGTAACAACTCAAAGTATTCAGTTGAAAAAGAAAGGTTCCAAGGTAACCCAACCGATATTGCAATCCTTGAATCATTGGCTAAATATGGTCTTCATGATGTCAGAGATTCTTTCCACAGAACCAATGAGTTGCCATTTTCTTCGGATAGAAAATACCAAGCTGTTACTTGCCACACATCAGATAATAAAATCACTGAAACATATGCCAAAGGTGCAATTGAAAAAATCCTGGCCATGTGTAAGAGTTTTTACACCAAGGAAGGCGAAATTGAAAAGTTGACACCGCCTATTGCACAATCTATCATCGACATGGCTAATCAGTTAGCTGATAAAGGTTTGAGAGTTTTGGCTTTTGCTAAAAGCAAAAAGGAATTTACCGACGAACCAAAGGATCTGGTATTTAACGGTTTGATTGCCATGAATGATCCACCAAGACCTCAAGTTAGAAAATCTATTGAATCCTTAATGAGAGGTGGTGTTCGTGTTGTTATGATTACTGGTGATTCCGAAAAAACAGCTTCCAGTATTGCCACTCAAATTGGTATGCCAATTAACAAACATTCTGTTATGACCGGTGATAAATTAGATCAAATGAACCCTGATCAATTGGCTGCTGTTATTGAATCCGTTTCCATCTTTGCTAGAACCACTCCTGAACATAAAGTCAAAATTGTTCAAGCCTTTAGATTGAGAGGTGACATTGTTGCCATGACTGGTGATGGTGTGAATGATGCTCCTGCTTTAAAGTTGGCCGATATTGGTATTTCTATGGGTATCAATGGTACCGATGTTGCCAAGGAAGCCGCAGATATGGTTTTAACTGATGATGACTTTTCTACAATTTTACACGCTATTAAAGAAGGTAAAGGCATCTTTAATAACATTCAAAGTTTTTTAACCTTCCAATTGTCTACTTCAGTTGCTGCTCTTTCACTTGTTGCCCTTGCTACTTTGTTTAATTTACCAAATCCATTAAATGCTATGCAAATTCTTTGGATTAATATCATCATGGATGGTCCTCCTGCTCAATCATTGGGCGTTGAGCCAGTTGATGAAGAAGTTATGAAAAAACCACCAAGAAAGAGATCCGATGATGTTTTGACTATGGATGTTATCAAGCGAGTTTTAAGAAGTGCCGCCTTTGTCATTGTTGGTACCATGTTTGTTTACGTTAAAGAAATGGGGGATTCAATTACTAGAAGAGATACCACTATGACTTTCACTTGTTTTGTTTTATTTGATATGTTCAATGCTCTATCTTGCAGATCTAAAACCAAATCTACATTCGAAATGGGTCTTTCAAATACCATGTTTAATTACGCTGTTGGTGGGTCATTATTAGGTCAATTGTGTGCAATTTACGTTCCATTCTTCCAAGAAATCTTCCAGACCGAAGCTCTTTCATTGGGTGACTTACTTTACTTGATCATTATTAGTAGTACTGTTTGGATTGCCGATGAGGTTTTGAAGTACATTAAGAAAAAGAATCACCACTCAATGGCAGGTTACAGTACTTACGTTTAAGGAGACGGGGGTAATATTAGGAAACAGTTTATAAGTATATATAATGATTAATTGTTTAATAACTTTTCAGTTAATGCTTCTAAGTCATCAATGGTATCAGGTTGTTCAATTTCAATAATATCATCAACATGATCTCTTGATTTATGCTTATTGTTTTCAAACCACTTAGGTTTCTTTTGAGCAGGTTTATCAGTTTCTTCGTCATCAGAATGTTCAAGATCTCTTTCAAGATCCACGTCGTCTTCATCAGAGTTTTCATCAGAGTATGATGAATAGCCTTCTTCCATGGCACGTTCCATTTCCTTCCTCCTTCTCTTCTTTTCTTGTTTCTTTTGCTTGGCAACGTCTTTATCAACTTCATCTTGATTGAGCATACGTTCCTTTTCAGTTTCCAAGAATTCCTTCTTTTGAACTTCTGGATCAAGAGCTCTAAATTCGTCTTCATTATCTAGTTCATAAGCAGGATGCATTTCACCATCATCATCAAAGACCATTTTAACACCCTTGGATTGTTTCATAGCGACCTTCTTCTTGGAGAGAGCCATCTTAGATGCTCTCTTTGAAGTATTTTGAGCCAATTCTGGTAAATCAAGATCTTTGATGTCACCGTCCTTACGCTTAACTGTGAGGAAGTCATCATCATCATCTGAAACATCACCTTTCAATCCTGAGTTCAGTTGAAGATAATGTTCACTCAAAACATCTTGATTCTTTCTTTCAAACATCTTGTCATACTTAGTTCTGACCTTGTTATCAGTGGCAATATCACCATTTTCATCGGCATTTTCTAATGATTTCAATTTTCTATTAGTATTTTTCTTTTCCTTTAACTTCATTAGTCTTTCTTCAGAAACCTTTGGCAACTTCAATTTTGGCATACCAGGCAACCCCAAACTGTCAGCAAACTTGTCTAATGGTAAATTATCCAATTTGAAAACAGATTTATCCTTTTGAATGTAAACACTCTTACAGTAAGAGATGAATGTTTTTTGTCCTAAGTACTTCAATTCAGAATTTTGGAAACACAAACTTTGAATTTTAGACTGGATATCTCTGACCCTTGATTTCTTGACATTCATTCTTTTTATTTCCACCTTCTTTGATTCCAATTTTTTGATGAACTCAGTTTCTGATGGCATAAGCATGAGCAAAGATTTACCCTTTCTACCAAATCTGGCACATCTACCAACACGATGAACATAAGTGGCAACATCTTCAGGACAATCCATTTGTACAACCCAATCAATAGCAGGGAAATCCAAACCTCTTGCCACAACGTCAGTGGCAAAAAGACAGCAATTTTTACTCTGTGTGAATTTGACAGTAGTTTCTAATCTTGCCTTTTGCTTTTGACGACCATGAAGCTTCATTAGAGGAATACCAGGTAACAATTTTCTGAAAGCTTCATAAATGAAATGGACTTGTTTCGAACAAGAAACAAAAACCAATATCTTATCTTGAGTATGTGCTCTAATGAAACTCCAGAGCATGTTGATTTTATCGTTCAATGCAATTTCCATCCAACTTTGTTCTAAACTTTTTGGTAGTGCCAGTTGATTATCTTCACTTGTATTTATGTACTTAGGATCGATCATTGACAATCTGACCAAATCAGAGACGGATTTGTTTTGTGTTGCAGAGAACAACAAAGTTTGTCTATCACTTGGTAATTGTCCAAGAATTGCATCAAGAGTTTTCTTGAAACCCATATCCAAGATTCTATCAGCTTCATCTAGGACCAAGGTTTGTAAGTTATCAACTTGCATGGTGGAACTTTCATCAAAATGTTGTAATAGTCTACCAGGAGTACCGATGAGGATATTGACCTTACCGATTCTTTCACTTTCGAACTTGTAATCTTTACCACCAATGACTAAACCAGCAGATAGTTGATGATATTTACCAATTTTAAGCAAAACTTCATATATTTGCATTGCCAATTCTCTAGTAGGAGTGATAATAAGTGCACCCAGACCATCCATATCACTCCACTTTTCATGAACCAACTTTTCCACCAATGGGATAAGGAAAGCTAAGGTTTTACCAGACCCGGTCTTAGCAGAAGCCACAATGTCGTGGCCCTTCAAACCAACAGCAACTGATTGTTGCTGAATGTCTGTCATATTAGTAAACCCAGAGTTTTCCAACCCTTTGATAGTATTAGGAGTGAGAGGTAAATCTCTGAATTTCTTCAATGATTTGTAGGAGCCTTCTTCAAGCTCCTGTATTTGTTTTTTCAAACTTTCGAGCATCTCATTTTCCTGATTCTTGATCCCCTTTTTCACAGCTCTTGTCTTCTTCTGCACTTTCTTAGCCATTGATCTGAAGATTTCCCTGTGGTGAAAAAGTGAAAAATTCAGACGCACACAGAGATCTTTAAAAATTTTTTTTATCTCAAAAAAAAAAAAAAATCACGTGACTCTTACGTAATCAATATTGTGATGTTTTATTTTTTGAAGGCAAATAAAAATATATTTCAAGCTGAGCGCAACAATCTTTTCCTTAGAAACAAGCGATTTCCCATTGTTCAAGTGGTGTTCTGGCCACTGGGGTATGAAGAGGATACATAGAGGGACTCCTGTCTTTTTTGCACGAGAAAATATAATAGCTTAATTATACGATGACGAACTTCACAGACCTTCCAGTAGACGTTCTCCAATTGCTATTCTCGCATCTCGGTTACCACGACATCTTGAAGATTTGTTCCCTCAACAAGAAGTGTTTTTATTTGTTTAAAAGTGACGTTTTTTGGCGTGATGTTACGTACAAGTATGGTGAGTTTAAATCACACAATTGGAGAACTTTTATGTCTACTAAAGAGGCGGACAACCTTGTCGAGCAAGGAGGATCCTATTTCCAACATTGTATGAATGTTATTGACAATTGTACGTTGATATCTGATTTGATCACTGATATAGTTGAATGGCACCATGCTTACAATAATACAGACAATGAAAAAGCACGAAAACTCAATCAAAGAATCGAATATGTTGTACTCAACTACGAAAAGTTCGCTTGGCAAATAAATCAAAGTATGATGCATATTTCAAGTGATGCCAGATTTCAAAATGACCCATCTGCAAAATTAACCGTCCACAGATTCAAAAGTTTCATGGAACATCGAAGTCATTTCATTGACAGAATCGACGTTGCCAGCACCTTGTCCGAACTTTGTCGTGCTGAAATGTTTGGAAAAAATATTTTATCACTTTTTACCCAGTCTGATGATTACATTGAAAGTTTTTCAAAGGAAGATGAATTGATTGTAACGTCAATGATCGATCCATTGTTTTATGATTTACTGCATATTAGAAACACGTTTACGACAAACGTCATTCATTCTTATAGTAAATCTATTAGTTTGGAGTCATCATTATCAGAAAACCTAACAAACCTGAAAAGAGTCAATATAATTGCTCTTTTAACACGTCGGCAATTAAAAGCATGGCTAAAATATGAAGATAAATCCAATATTTTTATTAATCAAAATGATAAATGTATTAATAAGTTGATACTTAAAGCTTATGCTGGTATTGATTTACCAACGCAAAAAGCATTTGATGCGATGATTGCCAGAATATGCTCCAAGGTCGGCATTGAAGTTAAAGAAGACTCTAAAGGTAACATAGTAGCAAATGAAGATGGCTCACTTTATTACTTTGGCTGTGATATTAGAAATGGAGATTTCATTTTCCGTCGATGCCACAATATACAAAGCCAAGATAGAAAGGGATTAGAGGTTAGATTAGAACATTCACGCATAATCATGACGAACATTATAGAGTTTTTTGAACCTATTCATGCCACACTTGACTTTTCTGGTAAATATGTTAAGACATTGAGTATGCCAATGAGCTCATTCCAATTTATTAATGGATCAAGGACTTTTAATCCGGATTACATTTTCCTTTTATACAAGAATTTGGTTAGGATGTTTGAAGAGTGCACCACATCAAAATTTAATACCCAAATCCTACTAAAAAATCTGAAAACTCATATATCTTTTTCTGATCGCTTACTGGATCCTTATTGTCCGCCTGGGGAAACTTACATTGATCAATTCAAATACGAAAGAAACCCACTTTCCATGAAACTTGATGGTCTAAGAATACTAACTGCTCAGCATACTCTGACTTTTCAAGTTGGTGATATCATTAAAAGGAGTTCGAAAATTTCCAGCCCAATTTTGGGAATATTCATCCCCGAATTCATGCTTGATTTAACTTTGGATTACTCTAATGAACAAGTTATTAAAGAACACGGTTTCCTTCTTGTCATGGAGGGTGATATGTACTCTTTGATAGGCGTGTCTAACGGGTCAATACGTAAATCTGTTGATAGCAGTTTGCAATTCATGGACTATGATCATTTAGGTAAATGGTTCAAATCATTCGATCATGAAAAACAAAAATTTATACCTCTATAAACGTTTATATTATAATTTCTTCACCATGCTTTTCATTCTTTTAGACAGCTTGCCACTTTCAATATTTTCTTCGTTGTTCATTTTCTTGGCAAGATCAGTTTGACTGAAATGGAAGTTCAAAGAATTAAATGACTTACAGAAATCGTTGTGTAACAACTGCTTAATTTCAGGTCTATCACGAGGATCAATTTGTAAACACAATTTAAGAAACTCTTTAGAAGATGTGCTCATCGTTGATCTGATTTCTTTTGCGATTGGAGGAACTATCTTTTCCTTACCAAGTTTGTAAAGAACAGCTTCAATCTCAAAAGTTTTCCAAGGACGATCACCTGTGAACATTTCAATTAAAACACAACCTGATGACCATATATCCACTTTTTTATCATAGTTTTTATCATTGATGATTTCTGGAGCCATCCAAAATATAGTACCCTGAAATGCCATTTTAGATGTAAGTTCCTTTGTACGTTTACTAATACCAAAATCTGAGATTTTAAGAACACCATTTGTTTCAAGTAGTAAATTGTCAGCCTTCAAATCACAATGCAACAAACCCTTAGAATGGATATAATTAAGGCCTTGGAACATTTGAATAGTTAAAAACTGGATCAGTGGTTCATCAAACTTACCATATTTTCTTAAAAGGTGACCAATTGAACCACCAGACACGTATTCCAAGAAAATACTAGATTGAGTTTCCCCAATTTCGTAACCAAGATATTGAACAATGTTAACATGATCTAAATCTTTCAAGGAATCTATTTCTCTATTAAAAGATTTATTTTCATTTTGCATTTGTTTAACAGCAATCAAGTCACCAGTTGTAATATTCATAGCTATGTAAACCTTACCAAACTTACCAACACCAATAAGAGCACCCTTGATCCATGCAAATTCACGAATAGTACCATTTCTGTCACGTTTAGTTTCAATTAGGGATTGTTTTTGACCACGTTGAACTTCAACAACCTTTTGACCCCACATCTTAGTACTCTTTCTTCTCAAAATGGAACCTGTAGTACCTGATCTTAAACGGGTAACTTGAGGGATGGTGGAATTAGAGTTTGTAACAGTAAGAGTCGGTGGAAAGTTAGGGCGTCCATTGACACTATTTATTCTCTCCTGAGCAACATTCCTAATACTTCTCATACGTTGAATCCCATCGTCTATAATAAGTTTATCCAAGTCTGCTTTAGGGAAAAATACTTCTAGATTGTTATAGAGAACTTCAGGAGCAGGACGTATATTGAGAGCAATATTTTCTGGTTTTTTAGAAAACAATCCAAAGTCAGAAGGGTTGTCATCGTCTGAATCTTGTAGACCGTCTGAGCTGTTTCCACGAGGGGATGATGAAATTAGCCCATCGCCAGGTTTAACGTCCAATGCAATATTCATCATGGATTTTTTACCACTCACTTTGTTTGCCAAAAGACCATCGTCGGAACTAGAAGCCTCGTCGTCACTCTCTGATGAAGAGTCAGATAAGTTCTTGAATGTGATCTTATTTTCATGAAATGGATCTATAGGAAGACTACTACCACCACCACCTGCAACCGAAAAGATAGATGTAGCAGTGTTGGATCTATTGAGAAATTTGACAGTGTTTCTTCTGTTCTTTATGGAAATAGATGATGTTTTAGAAGAAACAGATCCCGTGGTTGTTGTTGCACGAGGGCGGTCAATGAAACTCAACCCTGGAGAAGGAGGGGACCCTGATCTGTTAATGAGAGCAGCCTGCATACTGGACTGATTCTGAGATAATGGAGGAGGAGGAGGGTTTCTCTTTGGTTTTGGTTTTGGAACTGGGGTCGACGTAAGTGAATTAGCTCCTGATGAATTTGGTGTTTCGTTAAACAAGGCATCACTGGCACTGGTATTGGGGTTAACATTGGTGAATGGAGTTGCTCTCTTGTTATCAAAATCAACAAATTTATTTTCAGGTTGAATCACTCGGAATGTGCTTGATCTGATAGAGTCGTTTGGAGTAACAGGCCCATCGTCAATGTTATTGTATTGAGGAATAGGAGTACTTTGAACAGAGGAATGGGTGATAGATCTGGCACGGTTGAGACTAGGTTTACGTTCAGAAAACTCTTTAAAGTTGAGATAATCAACGGCTGAATTCTTGTTTGTTTGAATAAGATGTTGAGGAGTAGATAAGAATTTATCAATTGAAGAATCGGAATTGATACTAGCATGTGATGTGGTATTGTACAGAACTTCGGCTGAAGAAGCGTCCATGTTTAAAGGGAACGGAAAGATCAAATGAGTTGGTTTAGCTCGACGGCCAGTAATGTAAAACGCAGCGCAAACGCCATGAGCAGATGTGCTGGAAATAGCAGCAATGATCAATTCGATAGTGGAATCATCTAATTTGACTTTCATATCCTCCTTTTTAAGACCAAAGTCAGCAATGTAAATGTGAGTATTCTCGTCGATGTGTAACATGGATTTGAACTTAATCAGTGTGTCAACATCGTTAAAATCAACAGCTCTCCAGTCTTTCAGATTAGAAGTCACAACGACTTGCTTTGAAACGGTACCTCTAGGCAAAAACTTTTCTGGAATATTAGAGAGTGCTAAATATATGGTCTTTGTTTTCATGTTGGCCTCTTGTGAGGGAATGACAGGCGGCTTGTTTATAATTACAGGTAAGTTGTGCTGAGCAGGTTTTGAAATTTGCTCAGCAGATTTTCCTGGCAAAGGTGGCCCAGTGTTAGAGACTGATTTTCTTACTGGCTTGGAAAAGTGCTCGTTAAAATGGATTGCAGAAGATGTTTGAACAGGAATGGTTCTCCCTACTGGCGAAGGAAGCTTACCCACAGGACCCAACTTTTCAAAAGTTGTTGTTTTTGGTTTCACTGATGGAGGAGGTGGCATTGAAGTGCTCGAAGTATTCAGCATTGGATTCAATACATTAGTTGGCAAAGGCCCCAAAGGCGTGTGCGAGGACTGTGTCGTGTGGTTGGACTTTTTACTCAAGATAGAAGACGATCGGGACAACTTTGAAGATTTTGAAAACACATCTGAATCTAATGTTGTTATGAGCGGCGAGAGTTTTCTTGCATCCACCGTACTACTTCTTTTGAACTTGCCAGATATATTTGTAACAGGAGAAACTGGAGGCGTATCGCCAGTCTCCTTCTTTTTGAAAAACTTGAAGAACGACTTCGATGAGGTTGATGCATAGTCATGGAGCGAACCTCTACTGGTTGATCTCTTATGGGTATGATAACTATGAATGGTCTCATTAGAAGCCGTTTTTCGATGCACTATATTAGATCCACCGGCAGAAGCAGAATCAATGGAAGAGTTCGAAGAATTGTGTCCTGAATTTGCACCTGTTCTTCTTGATTCAGGCACTGTTACGTTGCTTTTAGTTTGAGTGGGTTTTGTGGTGAATGCAAATTGATCAAAAAACCCATCATCTGAATCAGAGCCCGTTCCGTTTGCTGCAACTGCTTCTTCTGAATTGTGTGTAGCAATGTTCTTGTGATTAACTTGTCCATAAAGAGGCGAAACCGAGCTACCAGACAACACTGGTGGTCTGAGCCCAGTGTCCACTGTAAGTTCCATTGGATTGGCCATTGAAAAGCAATCTAAGTGACTTTTAAAACAATATTCGATGAAAACCTTAGAGCACACAGTTAAACAGAGAGAGAGAGAGGCCCAGAAAAATCGATATTTGAGGAAAAGTCACGTGACTTGCAGAGTAGCGTTTCGTTAGTACGGTATGTTAGTTTATTAATATAGAGTAATATATATACAGAGGAAGGGACAGAGAGACTTAATCGATAAGTTTCAATTCGGAGACTCTAAGGGTGGTGTAAGCTGGTTTGTTCAACTGATGTTTGACGTGTCTGTTTCTTCTCTTGGTGACTTCCTTCACGGTCATTGGGGCTCTGGTCTTTTCCACAACAACGGCCTCAATCAACACCTTGGATGGGTCGACGTTGTCGTTCCAAGTGTAGTTGCGTGAGCCGATGGTTTGGATAGAAGAGAACCGAAGCTTGTCACCTACAGAGGCGGATTTCATGTTGAAGGGGAGGTTGACAAGGTCACCCTTGGTGACCAGATATGGTTTTCCATGGATGAGAACAGAGGCGTAGAGAGAAAGCTCGTGCTTCAGGGCCTTGAGGACTGCAGACATGGCAGAGAAGATGAGTTTGGAGATGGGAACCAGTGTTGAAAAATTTTGTAGTAAATTTTTGTATGGAGAAAAAGCGGGTCTGGGCATGAGGCCAATAGGTAAGACTAGAGAAAAAGTGCAAGGTATTGAAAAGAAGGCAGATGGTGGTTCAAATTGTTGCTTAAGGTGGAAAAAAAATGGAGCTTCTATCATGTCGCAATGGCGAGTTAGAAATATGCTCATGCTGAGTATATATGTTTAGACTTGTTTAGCATAACGAAGGAAGAATATGAGCAGAGAAGAAGAGGGATGAAACTAGTAAATAAATTCATCGTTGAGTTTTGAACTTGCAAATGGAATAAAAAATTGACTTGAAGCCTTTAATTCATTGAAAATCGGTTACAGATAGGTTGATGTGAACTATAGATTTGTTTAACGTTACACAAGAAAGATGGAAGCAAAATCCAAAAGACCAAAACCCACAAGATTGTGTTTTGAGTCTCAAATTAGGTAAGAAGCTCAAGAGACGTTATTGTGTGGACCATTGTGAAATATAAACATGATGATTTTGTCTTGGCTTTAGCTTTGGCTTGAAACATCAGAATCCAGCTAAAATATAAATAAACTGTGTATCCAAACCTATGGCTCGCTCCAAAAGATCTCCATTCACTCATTCTTTTTCTCACCACTCTTGATCTTCTTGGTTTCGCCTCTCATGAACTTGTTTCTTTGCTTCAACATGTGAATGTACAACACAGGAGCACCTGGAATGTAGGTTAACATGGCAAAAACCAAGAAAGCAGCATAGTAGGTACTCACAAGCAAAGCTTCAGGTAAAGCAAGGTAGACCATAACCAATTCAGAGGTGATTCCTAATGGATACATGACAAGGAAAAGGTTGTATCTGAGATACTCAAGCCATGCAGGAACAGCATCTGCAAGATTGAGAGCATAATAGTAGTATCTCACAACCTCAGTAATGCACCAAGCAAAATGAACAGTGATGTAGGCAAGTGAATAATTACCTTCGGCGTATGGTAAAACGGTCCAAACACCAATGACAACCAACAAACGAGAAGCCACCTGCATCAAAGTGGTCATGAAGGGGGATCTAACAAGCCCAATGGCAGAATGGACAATTTCCAGAACAGCAAGACATTGGATGGCCGTAGTCCACTTATAAGTGAGCTGGAAAACCTCCTGTGGATGGACAAGTGCAGTGGCAACAACATTGAGAAGTGCAAAACTCCATAGAGCACCGGAAAGTGCGTTATATGCAAAAAGATAGGTGTTCATTAGAGAAACAAGGTGCAGATCAAAATTTCAACTTTCAAGATCAACGAATATTCTCTCTATAATGAATGGGTTCGTTTCGGGATTGCTTCTGCTGACGCAGATTTGCACTTCAGACGCCTTTTTTGATCAGTTTTTCCAGCACGCACAGCAACAACAGCAACAACAGCCGGTGAAACAGCATAATCATGAAGCTGTGTTCCACGAATCTAAATGCGGCCGGTATCTCTGTCCAGACACACTCGTATGTGTAGATAGACCTGTAGACTGTCCTTGTCCGTTTCCAGGCTCGCAACAAAAATGCGTTTACGGTGACGAAGATGCTTATGCGTGCGTGAGTATTGGTGAACGAGACTGCGAGTGGGTTCAACAGGCGTACAAAGGGCTTGTTTGAGAGCTGAAAGCGGGGAGTAGACTTTAGGAGTTTTTTTGGTTGTTTAGATGTGTTATACGGAGTTGTAGCATGCAATTATGTAGGTTTAGTGAAAAGCTATTTGAGATTCAAGTATAGAATGCAGTATAATTACACGTTCAAGTGTTAGAATCGAGTGTTTGAAGCGTGTATTAGTATTTGGTTTAGTTAACTGTAATTTACCAAGCACTAGGATGCGATTACTCGGGGTTTAGCAAAATGCTAACATAAAGATGTGTCAAGTGTAAGTGGTACACATTAGGGGTATTAAATTCGAGTTTCCAAGCATGGAATTGCTTTTAGCTTACTTGAATGTGTCATGAAAATTGCTAGTGTATATTGGACATAGGTTTGATGAATGTAATGTGTTGTGAGGTATACATCAATTGCGTGCAAGCACGATTTATTCCCTTCCTTATCCAGTACAGGGCTTAATAGAGCATATACCAAATGCATCAAAGCCTTATTTCTGTTTGTGAGAATAGTATAACACCTGAAAGCGTGGTTTCATACCTATATCATCACAAGCTAGTCAGCACGATATTTCTTTCATATAGTATAAATTATACTTGAAACTATCACTATCATGAAATGTCACTATCATGAAATGTCACTATCATGAAATGTCACTATCATGAAATGTCACTAACCGTACGATTAATGACCTCGTATCAACACTAACAATAATATCAAACGTTTCGTCTTGATCACCAACTTTTGAAAACCATACCTCCATTTTCCACTACTTATCAGTGTTAAACCACAAATTAAAACCCATTTCCCCCCCTCAAAACTCAACATTTCACACCCAAATTTGCACAGTAGCATATATATACTGAAACCTCCCATATAAACTCTTTTCAGCGCTTCATCTCACACTCTTTTGTCATGAGCATATATTATCTTTCTTCATTGGGACATAATATAACTAAATATCCACACTGTAACATCAACTTCCTCTTTAAATATGACCAGCAAGGGCCTTATTATTCCCTCAGCTACGCCAGACGACGCATCTAACTGTTCCGAATCGAATATGCTCAAATCAGATCTTGAAGACTCGAATTCCACCCATTCAAACATTGCTGACCCGTTGACACCGGTAGATTCAATTGGTGCAACTAACTTCCCCGAAGCCTCCTCGGAGTCTCTTCCAAGACTGCAGGGAGTGCCCTTTTCACCCGTGGTAGCCAATACTGTGGCAATCAAAGACGGAAACATTAACGACATATCGGCTCCACCTGCTTTACCATCTAGAGCTCCCAAGTTACCCAGAAGAAAAAACAAGTTAGTGACACTCCCAGCAGGAATTGACAAGATCACAGCAACACTCATCACTGAGAGAATCCACCTTGTCGATTATGCCTTGGATGAGTTCAGAAAAGATGGATTTTGCTCCAATCATTCGAGACTGCAAGACGATGACAAGCTGATCGAGGCGGAATGCGCTGTTGCAGCCTTCGACTACGACTCTGTGGAGAAGCATTTGCTCTACTCCGTTATTTTGTGCACGAAGGAGCTCAAAGGCGAGATTCTCGACATGATTTCACCCAGCGAGGACCTCAGCTCCGAGATAGATTCTATTGTGGAGGACCTAGATGAGGTTTTCAAAGCAACAAAGCTTTCAAGCGACCAAGACCTGATGGCCAAGTTCAAACACGACATGCTCTCCATCTATTCCTTGCTAGACACGATGGAGTTGGCGAGCGTGGACCATGTGTCGCCGTTGGCGATTGTGTCATTATTGTTTACTGGAGACCGTCTTGCGACGTTTGTTCTCGCATTCATGGTCCACCACTACGTTCTCAACCCCACCAACGACCATTTCAAGTTTATGCTATTCCGTGGGATCGAGGACAGAGACCTGAATGCGATCCTACAGCTGAGTTTGCATGTTGACGAGGTCTGCCAAGAGCTGTTCATGAGCAAATACTGGATCGAGCGGATTCTCGAATGGCACGAAACCGGCTCCTTGGCCAAGACACTCAACAATCTCATTGTTTACGGCCCGCTCGGACTGGTGGGCGACTTGATCCAACACTACACCGCAGGCCAAAATGGCATGCTACCCGATTTCTACAAATTCCAACTGGAGTACAACTCGCTACATGCCTCTGTGGAGGACGAAAAGCTGAACGAAATGAACCTTACTCACACCCAGCTGCGGGACCACTTGGCCAAGCTGAGATCTCAATACACAGACCTGCTAAACAACTTCCAGCAACTCAATGCGGAGTCCATGCGTGTAACGACGATCGAGATGCGTAAGAAAGAGGAGAACCTTGTACTCAAACGCGAGAACGAGCGTCTGCGTGTTTCCATCGAGGCTAAGATCGCCGAGTTCGAGGTTCTGCGTGTGAGAGAGGAGAAGACTGCTGAAATGGAACGTGTGAACGAGGGACTCAAGCGGGAAATTGAAAAGCTCACTACCAAGGTCGCCGGGTCCAAATAGCCCCCCTGTATATTTCCCAACAACCCCTCCCCATCACTTGTTTAACCCAGCAAAGTATGACGCAGCCGTGCTGAGCGTCTTGGCAAAATCAACGTCAACGGAACTCCGGCAGTTTTTCCGAGCCCGGATAAATCACATTGGGCCCCATACGTAAAATTGAAGATCGCGAGAGTGCAAGGGCGGAGAATGAAGATCGAACAAGCGATGGGGGAACACTGGACAGTTGTGAATCACGAGCTCGCAACGAAGAAGGTTGTTCCGACGAAGCTTGGCAAGGGAACCAGGCCTGACCCATGTTTTTTCCGGCCCAGCCAGATCTGATAACGGTGACAAGAAACAATGAAAAACAAAATAAAACGCAATTCCGCACTGGCATACAAAATGTATAAAAGGCCCACGATTTCCCCACAATTTAGCTAAAGATACGTCATAGTTGTTAAGATGTCTGACACGAATAATAATAATAATAATATCAACAACAATAACAGTGTGAAGGCTGCAGGACTGTTCCAAGACAGGACCAGTGGTGCTAGCGACTCACTTTCTTCAAAGCAATCGAATGGGTCTTCAGGACCGTTAGCCACAGATAACATTCTCTCAGGCTACACGGAAGAGGAGGTGATGCAAATGGGTAGAGACTACGCGAAGGACCACGAGCTAGACGTGGAACTCTTCTCACGTGCGGCCGCAGTGGCCAGAGACCCTAACGGCTTCAACTCCATGGAGTTCATCACTCAGGAGGAAAAGCAATGGCTTCAAAAGGAAATCGACCATCCTTGGGCCATCCCTAAGAAACTCATCTGGCTTGCAGTGACCATCTCCATGGCCGCATGTATCTTGGGTATGGATGAATCTGTCATCTCGGGTGCTAACTTGTTTTATCCACAGGCTTTGGGTTTAGACGACGGTAGTGACCGCGACAACTGGCTCATTGGATTAGTGAACTGTGCACCATTCCTCTGTTGTTCTACCATCTCTTGTTGGTGTACGAACTGGCTCAACGACAAGTTTTCTCGTCGTGGTACCATTTTCATCTGTTCTGTCTGGGGTGCCATCTGTTGTATCTGGTCCGCTTGCACTAATACCTGGTGGCACTTGTTCATTGCTAGATTCTTCTTAGGATTTGCCATTGGTCCCAACTCAACCACCGTCCCAGTCTACACCTCCGAATGTGCTCCTGCTAAGATCAGAGGTTCCCTCGTTATGAACTGGCAAATCTGGACTGCTTTCGGTATCATGCTCGGTAACGTCTTCTCCTTAGGTCTCCACTATGTTCCAGACCACGGTATTCCAAAGGGGCTTGCTTGGAGATTGATGTTGGGTTCTGCCTGTTTACCAGCCATTGCTATTTTGTTTCAATTGCCATTCTGTCCAGAATCTCCTCGTTGGTATCTTGGTAAAGAAAGACATGCAGATGCATTCAAGTCCTTTGATGCTTTGCGTAACTGTTCAATCCAAGCTGCCCGTGATCAATTTTACGCCTACGCTTGTATTGTTCAAGAAGGTGAAACTAAGGGTTCCTTCTTCAACAAGATGAAGGAAATGATCACTGTCAGACGTAACCGTAACGGTGCACTGGGTGCAATTGTGGTTATGTTCATGCAACAATTTTGTGGTATTAATGTCATTGCATACTATTCATCATCCATTTTCAAAAACACAGGGTTTTCAACAAGAGATTCCCTCATTGCTTCTTGGGGTTTCGGTATGTTGAATTGGGTTTTTGCTGTGCCAGCCTTTTTCATGATTGATAAGTTTGGTAGAAGAACATTATTGCTGTTCTCATTCCCATTGATGGCAGGTTTCTTGTTGATGGCAGGTTTTGCATTCTGGATTCCTGAAGATAACCGTGATGCTAAAGTTGGTGTTATTTCATTGGGTATCTATCTTTTCACAATTGTTTACTCATCTTCAGAAGGTCCAGTTCCATTTACTTACGCAGCTGAATGCGCTTCACTCAAGGTCAGAGATGTCACCATGTCTACTGCTACATCTGTCTGTTGGTTCTTCAATTTCATTCTTTCCCTTACTTGGCCATCATTGCTCAAGGCCTTTAAGCCACAAGGTGCATTTGGTTGGTACGCTGCTTGGAACATGGTTGGTTTCTTTTTAGTTCTCTGGTTGTTACCAGAAACCAAGAACTTGACCTTGGAAGAATTGGACAGAGTGTTTGACGTCACCACATCCAAACACGCGGCCTATCAAACCAAGAACCTCATCATCAAGTTCCAGAAATACGTTCTCAGAAGAGACGTTGAAGAATTGAGACCATTGTATGAAATCGATAGAGTCATGGTTCCTGATGATTGGGAGAAACATAGTGTTGATCACATTGAGTAGAGCTGAGTCCTGCTCTAATTTTTGCTTCTGTAAGCATGCCTTTTTTTTTATTTCCAGGCTTCCTTTTAGTTTTCAATTTTTGTATTATGATGAATTAATGATTTAATTAAGAATGAGCTAGTTAGCAGTTCTGCTGAGCTTTTTCCAGATCTTCAGCATGTATCTCGATCAACTAGTTATTGTAAAACTGAAATGAAAATTGAATAAATAGTTTTTCGTATTTATTGTTTGATTTGTGAGAATTGCTGAGCATCTACAAATAGCACCCTTCAGGAAGGTCTTTCAAACACCACCAAGAGCTCTCAAACAACACAACAGTCTCTTAAGTTTCTGTAACTACACTAGGTTTAAACATTCTAGCCACGAGATTATACGAATACTGCACCGCACGCTCAAAGATCGGCAGTGTGGTATTTTTTTTCTTAAACTTACACTGCTCGGAACCGAACCGAGGACCCTTAAGCGACTATAAAACATCCAACTAAGTTTGTGATCACCATAGAAAGAGATCCAACCCCACAGGGGGCTCAGCGGAGTTAGAAGTTCTTGAGAAAGCAATCAGACACCACTGAAAACAATATAAAAGGGGGTGATATCTTTCATTTTGCATGCTTAAAAGATTGGCCTGTACTCATCTCGAAACTTACACTTTTATTGTATACTATCACTGTTAATGTATAGCTTAGATATGGGGATACAGATTTTCATAAATTGCATTTTGCATGCTTAAAAGATTGGCCTGTACTCATCTCAAAACTTACACTTTTATTGTATACTATCACTGTTAATGTATAGCTTAGATATGGGGATACAGATTTTCATAAATTGCATTTTGCATGCTTAAAAGATTGGCCTGTACTCATCTCAAAACTTACACTTTTATTGTATACTATCACTGTTAATGTATAGCTTAGATATGGGGATACAGATTACCACACTCAGATATATCTATGTAAAGTAGGCGACAAGACGGACATGTGAATTGTTGTTCAAGGTCTTGAATAGGTTTTCAACCTATTTGTCTAAACTATAAGAAATAATAGAGATAAGCATGAGTGATGTTATTGTTGAGCGCATGAAACTTAAGATGGAGTTATCCGAGCGCAATGACTATTTGATGAGCTACAAAGCAAGGTTAAATAGATACCCAATAGTCCAAGTTTTGCTACGTGATTTTCTTTCAACAAACCAAATGTAGGTAGATACACCACAAGAATAAAGTTTCAATGTGATCTGCTCTAGTATTTCCTACAATGCAGATGTAAGTAAATATACAATAATATCATGTTTCAAGATGAGCTTCCGTAGTATTCTCTACGAATCAACTGCAGGTTGATCCACAATAAAATTCAAGTTTCAGGATATGCTTTTCATCTCAGCAAACAACCATTTTACTCCATATTTCATGCGTAGGGAGAAAAAATCACAACTTACACAGCTCGTTCCCATTGGGCTCACCTCAACTCCTTAGCAGCTTACGCTCACTTTCATGTGCCCAGCGCTTCAGTCAATCGACGCTTTACATTTCCCTTTCACTACAACATTTTACTATCGGCTTACCTAATTTGATGACTAGATCGTACCTATTCCGTTATCCCACTAAGAAATCAAACATAGATCCACGTTCAGTTTTCCAGCCCCGAAATCACCGAAACCAAAGCCCCCCGAACTTTTTTCACCACCCCCCGTCGCTACGCCGCCCTGGGCAAAAAATAAACGACGGAACGGCTGTCCCCCCCCAAAGAGTACTAGCTGGTACCAGCAAGTTTTGCTACAAAATCTACATCATTGCTGCATTAAGGGCTTTTCACGCTGCCTCCCATTCTCAGTTAAGACAGCAAACAACACGCGGAACTTCTACAATGGTTGTGTGAATTGCTAGAACAACCCATTGTCCTTCTACAACACCCTGAGACCGTTTGCGTTCTATTTGCGCGGCTGAGCGATTCCGAAGTGAGGCTTAAGCATAACAAAAAATTTTACTTTGACACTTTTTTTATCGCGCAGAAAGGGTCCAGCAGGGGTTGAAGAATGGGTGGTGCGCCAAGGAAAAGTGACAGAGACAAGCTGACAAGAGAAACAGCTTTTGTGCAATTGACCAATTACTCACGTGCAAAAAGCGTGTTTCTACGACCGCTGCGGACAGCTTTAAGCCGTGCTGAGCCAGCGGCTTGCTAGATCGGGAACAACAATAACAAAGAACCGGGGCTCGCTGGGGAAAAGCGTAGTTCGTTCAAAACAAAACTCTGAACACTAAGGTTCCATTCCGGCAGCACTAGCCGCATTCAGCGGAGCGTCAGCTTGTCTCACGATACTTTTATTAACGCATTTTGAGTCCCGAGCAAATTAGGAAAGCTGCCGCCAGTGTATATATAGGACCAAAATATTGCTTTCTGGACATTTCGCAGATGATTTTCCTTCTTCAATGTCACTCTCTCAAGTATCATCCCGCAGCTCGGTGTCATCCACCGAGAGTATAGAGAATCCCCAACTCGCTGCTCCTCAAGTGTATGATCCAGAAGATGCACAATCACAGCTTTCTGGAAACCTGTCATCCACACTCTCAAGAGCAGAGTCGCTCAGAATGGTGAGAACCGAAACTACAAAGTCACTCAGAGACAGAGGGCTCTCAAAGACAATCTCAGCAGTGGAGGTCAACCGTCCACAGGCAGTGGACGCTCCTCTCTTCCCTGAAGAATACACAATGGAAACGCAGACAGGGCTTGTTCCCGTGACGACGTTGCACGAATTGGGAAGAACAAGAACGCAATTAAGCGGACCTGAGATCCCAACAGAGACTCCATTTGATCCCGAGATCCAGTTTGTCACTTTCACCTTGAACGATCCAGAAAACCCACACAATTGGGACTCTAAATGGAGATGGACCTACACCATTCTCTTTTCCATGATGGTTGTCTGTGTTGCCTTTGGGTCCTCCATTGTCACAGGCTCCCTTGGGCCCATTTCTGAAAAATACCATGTCTCCACTGAAGTAGCCATCTTGTCCTGTTCTTTGATGGTCTTGGGCTTTGCCGTCGGCCCCTTGCTTTGGTCCCCATTGAGTGAACAAATCGGTAGACAACCTGTCTATTTCATTTCCTTTGGTCTCTACTTCATTTTTAACATCCCTTGTGCCGTTGCTCCTAATATTGGTACCATCTTGGTGTGTAGATTCCTTTGTGGTGTTTTTGCTGCTTCTGGTCTAGCCAACGTGGGTGGTTCAATTTCTGACATGTTCCCTACAGAAACCAGAGGTAAAGCCATTGCTTACTTTGCTGCTGCTCCATATGGTGCTCCTGTGATTGGCCCGATCGTGGGTGGTTTCATCAGTGTTTATGATGGCAGAGTTTCATTGATTTTCTGGGTCAATTTTGCCTTTGCCGGTTTAATGTGGCTTGTGGGTTCAGCTTTGCCTGAAACTTATGCACCTGTTATCCTCAAGAGAAGAGCCAAGAAACTTCGTAAGGAAACCGGTAATCCTAAGATCATGACTGAACAAGAAGCCGTTGGTTTATCCTTCAAAGAATTGGTTCATTCTTGTCTTCTTAGACCATTGAAATTTGCTGCTACTGAGCCAGTTTTGGATCTCATTTGTTTCTACGTCTGTCTTATCTACTCATTGCTTTATGCTTTCTTCTTTGCATATCCAGTTATTTTCGATGAATTGTATTCTTTCAATGATGCCAAAATTGGGTTAGTCTTGATTCCAATCATTATTGGGGCTGTCTTTGCTCTTTGTACCACTCCAATCATTGAAAACGCATACATCAAGATGTGTCATAGAAGACAAGCAACACCTGAAGATAGATTAGTTGGTGCCATGATCGGTGCTCCATTCCCTGCTATTGCGTTGTGGATTCTTGGTGCCACATCTGGCCATGGCATTTTCTGGGTCGGTCCTGCTTCTTCTGGTTTGGCATTTGGTTATGGTATGGTTTTAATTTATTATTCTTTGAATAACTATATCATTGATACTTATGCTAAATATGCTGCTTCTGCTTTGGCCACTAAGGTTTTCCTTCGTTCTGCAGGTGGTGCAGCCTTCCCATTGTTCACAATGCAAATGTATCATAAGTTGGGTTTAAGATGGGCTTCTTTCCTTTTGGCTTTTATCACAACTGCAATGATTCCAATGCCATTTGCATTCTACAAGTGGGGCCACATTTTGAGAAAGAAGTTCTGTAAGGAAAACTTTTCAGCTTTTGAAGAAGATTCTGAAGAGGGTGCTGATTCACATGTCGACTCTGTGGAAAAATAAACTTTTAAAGCAGGATATGAGAACTATGACTCAAAAACAATTATAGACACATAATAGGTAAGGAAAAGGTTAGGTGAAACAACTACTTATTTTAATTCCATCTAGTATCTTTTGTATTCACGTACATTACGCTAATCTTTTATAATAATTAATTTAATGAATTAGAGCACGATCATGAACATTTCCAAATGGGTGCTTTTTAGGTTGAATCTTCAAAGATTTAAAGATGACTGTAATTGTCCACAAAGCACTCCATTACTAATGGAAAAGAAATTAACAAATACAAATGTTTTACCAATTGCTAAAATATTACTTCCATTGACATTACAAGGACACCAATTTTTTATTAGGAAACTATTAGAATAACACAATAAAGTCGCATTTGCTGAAAAACACACATCTTATGAGAATTCCACAACTTCGACGTATTCGTTTGTTTTAGCAACAAGCTTTAGAATCAAACCAATGACAGTGAAAAAGCCTTGAATATACAGAATAAGCTCTAGGTCGCTTATTAAAATCTAACCATATATGGCAAAAACTACTTTAAAGCTGCCAAAAGACAAGCTTTCACTACTTTCTTCAAGTGAATCACAGAATGAGCCAAATGATTCACCTGGGTTGAGAAAAAAATTAAAAATTTTCATGATTCACTGGAGTCATCATACTCATCTCTGGTGAGATATGTCAAAATCGCATTCAGGGGCCACTTCCCAGATTCGAAAGAAGCTCAATTTCACAGACGAGCATCTTTGGCGGAAATTCTCCTCTCGACGTTTGCAATTAGTCGACGCCTTGTCTCTTTCAACAAAAAAAGCTAGCGAACAGGACGTTGAAATTCAGATATGTGCCCGTACTCTCATGCAAGAGTTTGGGTTTCCCTCAGAAACACTTGGCGAGTTTGATAGACTTGTTAGACTTGCGATCCAAAGTGTCAGACGAAATAAAAGGCGGTCCGAAAAGAGACAAGAGGTGAATCTTGTCAAGCAGAAAATCAATGCGGAACTGGACCTGGACGCACTCACCTCGAGCGTGGAAGACTTGCCTACGACGATACAGGCAAAGAAGTCTAAACTGGACACTTTGAGTAAATCAAATGAAGCTGCTTCTGAAGGAATGCAGTTCACTTCTTTCAATGAGCCTGTCTCGGATAATCCTGGATCAAATAATGGTGGCCATCGCCCCCACAATAACGGGGAAAAAGCACCCAAACAGGAGGAAACGGCATCAAGATTAGCGTTTTCTAGCTTAGTGCAACCTTATTATCCAAATGAACAAGACCGTTTGCCCTCTTTAAAGCATATCTACACTGACCCGAAGTTTCACAAATCAGCTAACAAAATACTTCAGATTATCAAGAAATCACGTACTTGCTTTGAATTCTCCAACAGCGCCAAGCAGCCGATGAATACTGATCTCATTGAAGAATTGGGATCCACATGTATTAATGCTGCAGTATTACTCACGCTAGAGCGTTGGTTTGATCATCTTCTTCCAGACTCCTCCAGCTATATCAAAATGAGATTGAAATCTAACCATACTCTTGCTACCATTGTCAAAAAGCTCGATTCAAGCTCACTGGAAGTAAATGGTCTCAATGATTACTTGGCTTCAGCTTTGTTCAAAAGATTGATTGGTGCTTGTGCCAAGGATTTTGGATTTGACGCTTCTCTCAATCCTTTATGTGACATTTTCCATAATACCATTCTAAAAGATTTCCCAATATTAACAAGAGATGAAACCGGGAAGGAAGAAGCAATTAGGTCTACTTATTTCAACAAGGATGCACCAGTTATTGATGCTGTCATTCCAAGCAATTTTGACTTCCCATTGTCAACTAATGAATTACCTATTCCTCCGCCTCCATCTGGATTAATGGATACTGAGGGTAAAACAGTTGTTCAACCTGAAATTCAGCTACCAACTTTGCCTTCGCTCATACCAGCCCAAGATAACACACCTGTTAAGATCAAGTTCCAACAAAAAGAGCTCATTTTCAACTTTAAGCCTTCATCGAATGCCCCTCCAACCCTCATGGAACTCATTTCCAACTGCAAAATTGCATTTGGTATAATAAATTCCACCCGTGTTCTAAACGTCCGTGATGATCGTACGAAGAAAGTATTCAGGTCGGATTTCGAGTTAGAAAGGGTCTTACGTATGAACTCAATGTGGGGCTCTCCAAGCAATGAAATCGTTTTGGAACTCATTTACACTAACGAAGTTCAAGATTACCTCAATTTGAATTACGAACAGCAAAAATCAGATCAAAATAAACCTACTTCTCGAGGATCTGCAAACGTCAATTCGAACCACCCATCTAACAAATTCCAAGGTTCACCAGCTCTCAGTCTGGGCCCTGTTATCAAAAAGGCACCTGTTTTACCACCAACGGTGCAAGCACATATTGAAAAAGAGTTGGCGTCAACAACATCTCAATTGTCAAATAAAGCGTACACAGGCACCAGCGCTAACAACAACAACAATAATAATTCCACCAACACAGATGAGGATATGTCTGATAGATATTTGCCCTTACCTGTGATTCAAGCCCCACGCAAGCGTCTCATGATGAAATTCCAACCACTTCTTTAGTCTTTTGTTGCTACTATTCTGTATTAAAATTATAACATAATTATATACCAATTAACTATTTACAAACATTTACTCCAAAACCTTTTCGGTATCGATCTTCCAATTGTCACCATCTTTGACAAGCATTTTTTGTTGGAGCAAATTGTTGAACATATCTTGAGGAATCCAACCACCAGTAGCAGCAAATGGAGTAGCAGACATTTCAATTTGGTAATCATTCAATTTTTCTTGGAACAATTTCAATTCTTCTTCAGTGAACTTGATTGGGTTTGGAACCTTTGGAATGATACCGTTTTCAGAGTAAGTATCCCACATCATGGACAATTCAATAAGACCGTGTTGGACGTAGAGATAATCCTTGATAGTTCTTAATTCCAAAGCATTGACGTATGGAGACTTGACAAGCTTAACAGCTGGAGAAATAACACCGAGCAATTCCTTAGATCTATTATTCAAAGCCAATTCCCAGATGAATTGGTTTCTAGTTCTTTTGAACATAAACTTGTATTGTTCCTTCTCCAATTCATCCAAATTTTCATAGTTTTCAATTTCTTCTTTCAAGTTGAAAATTTTGGCACCATTGTATTCGATGAATTTAGGGTAGGTGGTCAAGATGAATGGCTTAATAGTTGAGTTTTCGAAGTCAAGGAAATTAAATTCATCCTTCTTAACTAAAACGTTCATTGGATCCAAATCAGAAACATTCAATCTAGGCTTTAACAATTCTTCAAACTTTGGAACAATGTTAGTTTCAGCATCCATGTTGAATAAATGACCCGCAATTTTTTGGAATTTTTCATAAGTTTGAATGGCAGACTCTAAATCAAGTCTGTTTTCTTCAATTTCTTTAGATTCAACCATAGCAAGAGTAATCTTGAGAGATTCTAATTCCAACGCAATTAAATCACTAACCATCTTGAATGGTTCATCTCTCTTCCATGGACCAAGGTACTTTTCGTGGGTTTCCTTTGGAACACCTCTCTTGTTTCTGTAGTAAGCTCTTTCAACAGTTGGACCAATAACCCATCTGTCTTGGCCTTCATAAGCTGGTAAGCCATTAGGACAATCGTTTTTGAAGTAGATAGCACCATAGTTATCGAAGACGAAATCGTTGACGATTTTTTGGAAATCAGCAATTGGTTCAATAACCTTTTCTAACTCTTCCTTAACTTTAGCATCTTGCAAAGAATCATTTTCAGAATCAACTAATGGGTTCCAGATTTTCATCAAAGAACCTTCAGAGTCATCAATGGATTCCATCAAAATGAATGGATGACCGAGCTGGTTTTCAACATCACCAGCGTAAGCTAAAACTCTTGGAATCTTCAAAGAAAGAGCACCTGCAAGGAAATCCATAGTGGCAACTTCAGATTCGATCTTTCTCTTGGTGAAAACTTGAGAGTCCAAAGTGTATGGCAATCTTAAGATGAACTTGGATTCAGCATCTCCATTTTCAACAACAATTTGATAAACTCTGTGATGCTTACCTTCATGCAAGGAAATGACTTGCTTAACATTACCCAACTTACCGTCCTTGAAGAAGTGTGTAGCGTTGTTACACAAAACCTTGTAATTACCTGGTAAAGTTTGAATTTCGTTTGGGGACTCAGTAGAGATCTTACCGTCCTTGACCAAACCAGCAGCAGATTTGATGAGATGGTCCAAACCTTGTAATGAGAAAGGAGTGAATCTCATTGCCTTTTCCTTTTCGTCTTCCTTCAACCAAGTACCCCAAGTGTAGGCAAACATATGAGCTCTACTAGGATCCGATGTGGAAAATAGATCCGTTTCTGTGATTTTAGGCTCCTTAAGATTATCAGACTTCACTGCTTCTGAGTAATGTCTCAAGGCAACAGGAACTCTTCTAGCAAAAAGTCTACTGGCTCTAGAACTTCTCAATAACGGCTTGATAGAGGATCTTAACATATGTTGAATGATGAATTAGAGACATGAGAGAGTGAAAAATTTCACAAGAAAATGCTCATTTGCAGTAAAGTTTCAGAGTTCAAAAAAGTGCTAAATTATAAATTTGCACACGTAATTTGTGTGAAAATAGTTTTTAAGCGACCACGTGAGTCTATTCCAAATTTTAATTCCCTAAAATGTTCAAAAAACGCGTTAAAAAGTCGTTTTTTAAAAAAGAAACCTCCAGATTGAACCCTGAAGGCCCAGTTTTTTGCGTAAACAACAGGAAACACTTAATGCTTAAGCTCCTAAAACTTTCGCTTTTGAATCTGCGCGCAAAACTGAAATAGCCCGTAATTATAGATATTAAAGAAAGAAAAAGTGATGCTCATTTTTTTCTTTCTTAATGCTCATTCTTTCTTCTACACAATAAAATGCAATCACAAAAGACGCGTCAAAGTGAGAGAATCACTGCTCAAAGCAGCGCCAAAATTTTAACCAACTTGCTTAACATGTCGTTTTCATGTATAGCTTTTCTCAGAGGGTTTTTTGACGACGACCACTTCCAAGACTCTGTTTATTCAACAAAAGATGAGAGAAACAGTGATATTAAGATCAAATTGTTGAGAGAAAAGAAATCTAAAGAAGCTGATGTTCTTTTATACTGGGTGAACAAATCCATCTTTGAAGCGATCGAGAAGAAATACCTCAAAGCAATCAACTTGAGTATTGTGTTGGATCCAACAAAGCCTAAGGAAATCTTTGAAAGCTATTGTTTCCAGATCAACTACAACAAAGAAGATTTAGGACTTTATTTTGATTCTGATATTTTCGTGAAACCAGCTTTTCATACAAGACACCAGATTTATCAGTTGCTAAAAAGATTTATCATTGTTACGCAATCATTGCCTCCCCTTCCAAACAAAAGATACCTTGCGATGCAATTGTTGTTCAATGAAAGAACCACTCAAGAATACTGCCCCGAAAAGTTTGTTGATTGTTCCAAAGAGCCACCAGCAGTTTTGAAAGTTCCCGTTACTCAAATGAGCAAATTCGATGTTACCGAATGTGGCGAGATGAGCACCATCCATCACTCAATGTGCACACGAATCATGTCCTTGACAACCATTGATATGTCCAGGGCAAATTCGAAAACCGAGTTTAAAAAAGTGGATCCTTTTGATTTCGAAGATAACGAAGTGACTTTGGTAGATGAGGGGAGCGAAACTTCCAAAGAGAATTGGAATGCGGAAGAGCACGTACAAAAGATCTCGCAACTCACCAAGGAGTTGAATCAGCTTGTGCATGCTGAAGAACATAAAGAATCAAATGCTATGGAAACTCAAATGTTTGCTCATACTCAAATTAGAGACGCAATGAAGGGCTCCAGCCCACTCCCAGTTTTATCTGAAATCACTGAGCTTTCTATTGAGTGTGCCGCAACTGAAATGAATGCTAAAACAAAACCCAATTGTTGTTGCATGTCTGGCAACATGTTGTCTTATTCATCTATTATTGAATGCATTGAATGTCATAAATTCCAACATAAAGTATGTTACGCAATCTCAAATGATGACAATAACCGTATAACTAGCTTTAAATGTCTCAAATGCCGAGGTTTGAAATTGAATGACGAGATCCGGATTGTGTTGATGATTAGAAAATTGCTCGGCTGGTTAAATAGCATGAAAACACTAGAAGATGTTCGGAACACTGATCAGGTGCTTAGAGAACTTGGGCATATCAGTAAAAAATATGGATTTGCGGATAGTAGAAGAATACTTGTCAACACTTTCTTAGTTCTTATGCATGACGAACTCATATCTATGAAAACCAAGAAGACTTTTTTCCATGTTCCCTTTGCGCTTTATATGTCGGGCGTCATTTCCAACAACCACAGATTTAACTATGGCTCTAAGTGCTATTTTGGGTACACTAGGAACTGCGAAAAAACTAACAAGTACATGGATTTTGATATTATCAATGTTTCCAAACAAGTCAATGAAAAAATACGTGCTATCAATGAATCACACGAAAATGCAACAACTGCAAATGAAGACGAAAGTATGTTCAGTTTTTTTGATCTTTCGCAAGCTGAAAATCCACATCCACCTGCTACCAAGAAGAGAAAAGTTTCCAAATCTGTTGACGTTGTTCCTGTTTAAAAGTTGCTAAGCATGGGGTTTTATTTTTTTATTGAGTGTGTGTCCCCTTTCCTTTTTAGTCTAAATGTCTCTGATATCGAGAGCAACCATTTCGGAGTTGCTCCTTAGCGGAAACCAGTGGTGTCTTGCAATTGCATCAAGCATATTGTTGTCCCTCTTGACAATTGGGCTGGATTGGTCTTCAACGCTTTTGAGTGATTTGAAATATGGACATTGTTCAAGTAATGTGTTCATAGTAGAGCAAGCGTGCCTGGAAGATTGGGTGCCTGCTATCAAATGGTCTTTTCTCGAGTTTATTAACATTATGATCTGGACTGTTGTTTTTGCAGCAACAGGGTCCTTCATCACATCTACAAATGATTACATACCCAAGAGTGGTATCTCCGAAATGATTATGATTATTGGAGGGCACGAGTATGCAGACTTTTTGGACTTTCAAGTGATCTGGAAGAAATTATTCAGTTTGATTTTTGTTCTTGGGTCGGGAAGTTTACTTATTGGATATGAAGGTCCTTTAATTCACATTTCTTGTGGTATCATTTACAATATTGTTAATTGGGTGTCTAAAAATTTTACACTTTTCCATAGCTTGGACAACAGAGAGGTTATGAGAGATTTGTTGGCGGTCGGATTTGTCATTGGTATTTCTCTTGCCTTTGAAACCCCGATTGGTGGTCTTTTATTTGCAGTTGAAAATTTGAAGTTTGGCTCCAAGATTTCGAAATTGATTTGGTTTGGATTCGTCAGTGCTTCTGTTGCAACGTTCATTTTTGTTCAATTGCATCCATTTAAAACCATTGGTGTGAATGATTCTTTCAAGGTTGGTATTGAAAACAATTGGATCTTCATTGAAACTTTCCCCTACATTTTAGTTGGGTTTGTTGCAGGATTGATTGCCATTGGATTTAATAAATTGCATATTAAGATTAATCAATTGAGACCTAAATTTTTGGATGTGACTGATAAGCGTGTGCTAATTCTGGAAGTGATTGTGCTTGCTAGTGTTTGCCAACTTCTGAGATATTTATTACCATTCAATAACTTGACCATGTCTGAGTTGTTGAACACATTGTTTTTTGATTGTGAATCACACAACGACGACGTCAAAAAACCAGCAATTTGTCAAGCATCTCACCTAACCTTCGATCTCATTTATTATCTTATCATGATGGTATTTGGTTCAGCATATGCATATTCTACTCAAATTCCAGGTGGGGTTCTTTTACCTTCTTTAACAATTGGTGCTCTCGTTGGTAGAATCATGGGTGAATTCATGCAATTTTTACAAAAGGAAACAAACTCAAAGATTTTCGAATCCTGCCACAATGAGAATAAGTCTTGTATTTCTCCAGGATCTTATGCACTGGTTGGGTCTGCAGCTATGTTTGCAGGTGTCACCAACACATACATTTCTGCTGTTTTGATTGTTTTTGAACTGACTGGTGCAGTTACTTACTTAGTCCCATTGATGTTAGGAGTGTTTGTTTCACGAGTCGTCAATGACGTTCTATTAGGTGACCATGCTGGTATCTACGATCAATGGCTCAGTTTCAAGTCTAAGGATTATTTGAAACCAAACTTAGAAGAAAGTATGGCCATTTCTCATTTCAGTGCCATCACAGTTGGCGAAGTGTCCACCAACGACATTAAGGAAGTCATTTCGACCGATCTGTTTTCCATCAAGGATCTCAATGAGATGCTGAATGCACTCACTGGCGATAATAACGGTATTGTAGTTTTGACTTCTCGATACGATAAAAATATAGAAGGATGGATATCAAGCAAGACTGTCAAAGACGTTCTTAATGAGTACAGCGACGAGCCATCTTCAATGCTCGTTTCGTTTTCCCATCACTCCACCGAAGACCATATCATTCACATGGCTAACTATATGTTACCGGCTCCAGATCTGACGATAGTGAGCTCTGAAACCACTGTTTTGACCATCTATCAAATGTTTGATAGAATGTCACTTTCAATTCTCTTTGTTGTCTCCCCTTCGTCAGGCGAGATTATCGGCATTGTGACCCCTTCAGACATATCCGATCTCCAAAAAAAATAAGTGCTGAGCATAATAGATGAAATGTTTACAAATTTCCTAAAACGGCAATTTGTTTACATTTGCACTTGAAGTACCTAAAAAATTTAATATCTTGTCATTTACACAATTCTTTCTTTAAGTAAATACTCTTTGCTAATTGCTAACAATGCTTAGAACCGTTAGATCATTACCATCACTGAGGTTGCTTGCGCAACAACAAGAAAGCGTCATCAGTCAAGCTGTTGCACACGCTGAATTAACTACTGGGACCCTGTTTGAACCGCTGTCCCAAGCTAGACAAGTCCATTCCACTACTAAAAAGTCCACTGTGCTGTTAGATCACAGTTCCAACTCCAGATACACCACTATGAATTTGAACGGTTTGAAGATGGAATGTAAAAAGAGAGGTTTGAAAGTTTCTGGTAGAAAGTTGGAATTGATTCAAAGATTATCTCAAAATGATTCCAGCCCTATTGAGAATGCAAGATCCATGAACACTATGAGTGACTCAACCATACTCAAAATGAAACCAATGCCGCCATTTGCTGAAAAAAATGCACCATCCAAAATCGCTCAGGATATATTGAAAGCGAGAGCAAAGGCTGAAAAGGAGTCTAGGTTGCAAGAAGAAATCAAAATGCAAGTGAAAACCCGAATTTCCAATGAAAAGAAGCAGAGTGCCCTCAAGGCAAAAGAAGAAAGCAAGAAATTAGCTCTCAAAAAGGCCAAGGAAAGCGAAAGACAAATGCAAGAACAAAATGCCAGAGAGCAAGTGTTGAAACAACAGAAGGACTTTGCTCTGCAACAGGCAAAGATCCAAAGAGAAAAGCAGCGTGAGATTGTCTCTGCGGTTCTCCAGCAACATACTATTGAAAAGGTTCAAAGTAAAACCGTTTCAAATGCACAAGCTAAATCACAGACAGTTAACGAAGCCAGAGAAAAACTCAGAGCCAAGGCCAAAGAAACCAAGCAGCAGCAACAGAAGCAACAACAAAAAAACCAGGAACAGTCTGAAAAGACTGAATTTAGCTCTAGAGATAAGAAGTTATTCACAATCTTTGGCGCTACAACTGCCACCTGGTGGTGGATAGGCAATTAGGAAGAGTTTATCATTTGATTTCATTTAGTTCGTTTTTATCTTTTCGTTTACTATTATATTTGTATTTTTAAACCCCCTATCATTATTAGTATAAGTATAAGTTGTCCACGCAGCCGTACCCAGCAGCAACACCACCCTCGTTTGAAGAGCTGGTTTTGGATCTCAACAAATGGCCATGGATTTGGTTGGTCAAAATCTCGCCAGATGATTCATTAATCAAATAGGAGCCAAACACACCAAGCTCAGAAACAACACCATCACTTAGCAACTCACCGTTTCTCAAAATAATATTATTGTGAGTTTTAGGATGAATCAATTCCATCAAAATGTATCCTTCCCATTCGTCTTCTGGGATGGATTTGAGGAACTCAGGAATGTCATCCTTGTAAATATTGTTACCACCACCTTCTCTTTGTGGTTTCAAAACGTACTTTTCAGGTTCACCAAAAGCCAATTTCTTAGCAGCTTCACCTTGCACTGAAGAGTCTAAAGGATGGATCTTACAGAAGGTTTCCTTGAGGCTTTTCATTTCAGACTCGGTGACAAACTTGAGTAAATGTTCGTCATTAGTGAGTAGTTGTTGGATCTTCTTAGCACCACTCAATTGAGTCAAAAGAGATGGACATTTGATGGCCATTGTTGATTCTAACAATGTCCTACATTCCCAAGTTTCCGGATTCTGGAACTCATTTGGGCCGTACGCGGATCTGTAGTACACAACAGAGACTTCGTAACCTTTGTAGAAGAGCTTCTTAGATTGGGGATTGATCTTCACTGATTTTGAGACTTCCGGTAAATCAACACGCTTAGAAACAACACCAAACTCCTCCAACAACGGTAGCTCAACGGATCTTTGATCAAACGCATTTCTTTCGTCCGGCTGAACAACAAAAAGAACAATAGATTTGTTCTCACCGTTCAGATAAGTATCATTGTAGTATTTGACACCGGAATAAAGACCAGCGGCAAGACCAGAGGCAGACTCGCTAACAGGCAAGCTATCCTGAGGATAATAAAGTTCATTACCAGTGGTTGAATAAAGACCAGTATTGTTTAAAAACGAATGCAATTTTCCGACTTTAGAGCTTAATCCACCGAACGAAACTGAAACTGTGTTGAATTCCACCTGTTTGATCACCTCTGTCTTTTCATCGTACATGTAATCAGATCTGATCAAGGCTAAGGAAACATCTTGCGGAATACCATTCTTTTGTGCTTCTTTGTAGCATGAATAGAGCTTACCAGTGAAATCTTTATCTGAAATCGAAAGATCCTTAACAATCTTCACAAGCCAATTCTTTTCCGCAACAATCTTAGCATACAATTTGTTGTAAGTCTTGGCAATTTCAAGTGATCTGTGGTACTCTTTCTTTGGAAATGGAGTTGGATATAATGTAATTGGAGCCAGTGTTGGTGCGTAATTGTGGAATGGCGCCGGTGGGTACATCACAAGTCCCTGGGAAAGACCAAACTGCGTGGCATTAAAAATTATCTCCTTAATCTGAGCTTCCAAAAGCTCTGGGAATTCCAATTGGGCCATTTAGTGAAAGTTTAGAAGTGTGGCTTGATGAACAAGATGACAAATAGAAAGTGAAAAATTCCAGGTTTTAATATTTGTTTTTAAATGTAGTTGAGCGCTGAAAAGACATTTTTGCGTTTTTAAGCTTGCCAATAGAATTAGAACAACCCGCAATATTATATTGTAAGCTTTTGAACGCTTTAATTTGAGCATGTGGGATTCAAATAGGTACTTAGTTGTTTTTGCTCAGCAGATCTGGACTTTTTATTGAAATTTTTGCTTGAAAAAAACACAGTACATAGTAAAAATTTACCAAATTCACTATCCAAAGGTTCACCCAGATAAAAGCACAAATCACCAAGATATATTTCTTTATTTCAAGCTAGAAATGAGTTAGATGGCCTCAAGAAATTTAATTTTTTTCGTGCTTTTTTTATAAACAAGTTTCATCAGCGATTTCTCCATGACTCCGCAATTATCTCAGCTAATGGGGTCTGACTCGACAAAATCAAACACTACACAGCCGTTGAAGCTTGAAAGGTCCGAATTGCAGCAAAAACGCGCGCGTTTACACTCAAAAACAAAGACAGTAGTGCCTTCTATGTTTAATTCGTTGTTAATGTATGGTAACAATAATGCCTCTGCTAATGGTAGCAACATCAATCAAAATGGAACTAATCTGCAACATTTACCACTTTCAACCTCTACACCAACTGATTTGGCTTCTCATTGTATCACGACTCAAATAGAAAAAGATGATTCTTTGAACACCCTGTATTCGGCCTTTTCATCTCAACCAATGGACAGATATAACTTTGATCCAAAGGAGAAGGCGGGTAGTTTTAAGAGATTTGAAAAGTCGGCTTTTTATAGCCTTCCAGAAATGGTGTTCGAAGGTGATTCAGGTGATTGTATCATCACAAATATGGGAATCTTACCTCAATTAAACAGAGTTTGGTTCTCTAGCGACAATAAGCTTTTTGTTTGGAACTATACTGCCAACTCTGTTGAACAAGAGTTTGATATCATTGACGAATTCAATGGTACCATTCTTGCATGTGAATTAATAAAGCCTAAGAAGGGTGTCTTTGTGGAATCGGTCAACAATTTACTCATTGTTTCCACTTCCAAGGAAATAAAACTGCTAGCAATTGAATATAACGAAAGCACAAAAACCTTAGTTGTTTCTGATACAAAAATGGCCGTTGCAAGTAATGGCTTGTTGGTGAATAAATTTGCTACTTTTGATGCGACCGGTGACATCTTCTTTGCTGGCTCGGGAACTGGTGAGTCCATTTGGAAACTGAACTACACGAATTCAAATGATTGGTTTTTGAAATCATGCTCAAAGGAATGTATTACAGGATCATCCATTTCCACCGTTTTACCAAGCATTCCATTATTGAACATCTTCAATGATTCTGCGGATTCCACATCAAATGAAATTGTCCTTGATATGTCAATTGACCAAGAAAGAAAAATCTTATACACACTTTCATCAAAATCATTTCTTAGAGCTTATCAAATTACCGGCTCAGGTAAAAGTGTGACGTTGAAACAATGTGTCACTAAGACACTCAACGGTGTTTTGAAAGACCTAACAAATGCCACATTTGGAAATCCAAACTTGTTTCACAACACTAGACCTGCTCTTTTGAATAGCAACCAACTGAAATTCATTAATTTGACTACAGTGTCAAGAAATGAGGATCCTAATTTGTTTGTGGTTCTGGTTGCCAGTAATGGTTGCAGATTCTATATCAAAGGCTCTAAGTTCTACGATGGTAGAATCAGTTTAGCTGCTTCATATGTTAAATTTCCACCAATGGATTTGAAATTGGCCGAAACCATTGCTAAAAGAAAGGAACAATCACTTCAAAATGACCAAAATAACCAACAACAATCTTCTTACTCTAAATACCTTTCAGCACCAGCCATCAAACCAAGTGACCGTTTTGGAATTATCAAACCCGATACTAGCTATGGTCTTTTAAATAAAGGTTCTTCAACCAATACCAGCAAATCTATTACCAAAAACCAATCTCCATCAATCTACGATGCTGAAGAAATCAAAAAATCACAAGAGTCCTCTGATTTATTAAGGAATACCAAACGTGCACTTATTGTTTCACCAGGTATTTTCTTTGGTTTTTCACAAGACCGTGGTCTTTATACCTCAGTACCAGATTATGGTGTTTTGAAGAGATACAAAACATACATTGAAGATTTTGAAACAGTTGACAAGTTCCAAGACATTTTTTCAATTGTTCAATTAACTCCATCTTTCAATGCAACTGATTTGCCTATGGGATATGCTAATGAATTTGCATCTCAATACACTTCAGGTCCATTAGAAGTTGGTGTCCTCACAAAGGATGGGATCCATGTTTATAGATACAGAACACCAGATTTAATCTTGGATGATTCACTCAATGAGAAAACTTTCAAAATATTTGGTGAAAAGTATGGGTTTGATGAAGCTTGTTCAACATCTTTCTATCTTGCATGTTTGTTTGATAAGCCAGATTCATTTAGAAACTTGGCAACTAAGTTTTTCATTTCAGGTGGGAAAAATGCTACTTTGGATAAAAACCTGCCTCATATTATTGACAGTGTGGAACCAAGTGACAGATTCTATGGTGTTTTGATCTTAGTTTCTAGATTGCTTCGTAAGATTTGGAACCAAGAAGTTTTCAAATTAAGAAGTGAAATTAAATATAATGCGCAGGGATATGCAGATATCGATTCAATTAAGAAGCTAAAGGAACATCCACAAGTTCTTTTAAGTGGATTGAACATAAGCAAACAAGATTTAGAATACTGCTTATCTTCAATTTTGATTGTACTCAAGTTTTTCGAAGATAACAAGAAGATAATTCCTGGTTTAGGTAACAACTTGGTTAACTCTAGCTGGAACAGTGACAACAACGATGATTTGTCTATTCAGGCAGAACAAATTTGTTTCAATTCCATAAACCAAATTCTTTCCATCATCAAGGAAGGTTTATCTTTCTTGACCATTTTGTTGGAAGAAAATGAAAACTCTAAGAGCGAATATTTTGATATTGTCAATTATCTCACTGTTCAAATGCAAGTTGATTTGTCTTGTCTTACATTTAAGGACTTCTTTACTAAATCTGACAAAGAAACTACCAAACTTATTAGAGAACTTCTCTCGTCGGTGATTAATAAGGCCATCTCAAGAGGTGACTCTGTTGAGTTGGTTGCTCAATCATTGCAAAAGAAATGTGGATCTTTCTGCTCTACAGGTGATGTCTTGGTTTTCAAGGCTATTGAAAGATTAAAACAGGCCAAGCTTTTGTTCGATCAACAAGACAAGCAGCAATTTGGTCTCAACCATCAAATCAAGCAACATTTAAAAGATGCTACAGATTTACTTAAACAAACAGGTGATGCTCTTTCCGAAGAAACTATTGTGGGATGTTTAAACATCATTTTAGAATTGGAATATTTTGAAGTTGCCATCAGTTTTATTCTTGATTTAGCCAACACTCCTGATCAGATCAAGTTTTCTAATGAATATAAGAGTGAGCTTCATTTGCAAATTATTGTTGATCCTGCGAAGAAAAGTTTGTATGACAGAAAGATGAGACTTTACAGTATGATTTTTAAGATTCTCACTGATTTGGACAAGAAAGCTATCAACTCAGTTGAAAAGGCAAGTGACCAAACTTTGATTGGTGCCCAAGTTAACATGATTCCACACAAGAAGGAAGATACCATTTCACCACTGGCGCCAGGTATTGTGAACTCTCAAGGTCAATGGTTGACCCATTATACTCAAATGAGAGATGCATGCAACGCCATTTGTTTGAACTACAAGGACAAGATGTTCCACTATGAGTTCTATCAATGGTTTATCAAGAATGGTATTAGTGAGAAGTTGTTACAAATTGACACACCATATATCTTGGACTTCTTGAAGACCAATTCAAGTAAGAATTTGAAAATGTCACAATTATTGTGGGTTTATTACTCTAAAAGAGGTGATTTCTTTGAATCTGCCAAAGTTTTGTATGATTTGGCATTGTCCAAATTTGAAATCAAGCTAATTGACAGATTCAAATACTTATCAATTGCCAAGAACTTCATTAACGGTATTGAGAACCAGCAAGTCAAGAACGATGTTGTTGAGCTGGGCACGAAGATTGAGGACTTAATTGCTGTTGCTAATCTACAGGACGAATTGATTACTGCCACTCAGAGTGATTCAAGATTGACATCCGCCAACATGAAACAACTTGAAACCGACTTGAACAAGAACATCTTGACCATGAACGATCTTTACAACGATTACATTGATCCATTTGGATACTACGAACTTTCCCTAGTTGCATTCAAGGTTTCTGGACATAGAAGAAAGGAAAACATCTTGAGTAAGTGGGAATCACTCTTTGGCAAATGGAAACATGAACATGAGACTGCAAACTCCGGTGAAAAATACTACACTGAGGTGTGTAGCAAATTCACCATTGTGGCACAACGTGTTTGTGACGTGGATGCCTTGCTTCCAATTGTTGATCTCGTTCAGATGTTGCTGAAGGCTGTCTACGAAAACAAGGATAATGGTGCCGAGCCAGGTGTGATTGTGGATGCCTTCACCAAGGCCGGCGTCAGCTACAGTAAGCTCTACTATAACATGAAGGATCTTCTTGAAGCCACCACATACGAGATTTTCGATGGATACTCGCCTGCACTCAAGGCAGAAATGAAATATCTCATTGAACAATGGTTCAAGAACGACAAGCGCGTACGCAAGGCCATTTCCCAGCACGAAGTTGAATCTATGGGCGAATATTCACTCCAAAAGGACCCAGTGTTGAAATACATTAAGGCCACTGGTTTCCCACTGTAATAACGTTTAAATATGAAGATATAATATAATATAATATCATGAGCAAATTTCCTAAAACAAAATATTAGTCACTAGGCTGAAAAACTTCAGTGAGATCTGCGATAGTCTTTTCCAAGTAATAATGGCATCTTCCGTCACCGGCCCAGTGGCCTTACCAGATTCTGCTTACGATCTGAACACTTTTATGGGGAGAGTCAGACATTGTATGGATCTTTCAGATCCAACAATGCTCTTCTCCACGTCCAAGGACATTGAAAACTCTAAAAGATTGATCTGGGACTATAAGAACGGTGTGATTCCAAGCATGACACCAGAATTATGGAAAGCCAAGAAGGTTTTAGATTCTTCTATTCATCCTGACACTGGTGAAACTGTCTTTTTGCCATTTAGAATGTCATGTTGTGTTTTTTCAAATCTGGTTGTCACTGCTGGTATGCTTACCCCAGGCTTGGGAACCGCTGGTACTATTTTCTGGCAAATTGCAAATCAATCTCTTAATGTTGCTGTCAATACTGCCAATGCAAACAAGTCCCACCCAATGACTACTCAGCAGTTGGTCACAAACTATTTCCTGGCAGTTGGTGCTTCATGTTCCGTCGCATTGGGGTTGAACAGTATTGTTCCTAAGCTGAAGAACATCTCTCCAAGTACCAGAACCCTTCTTTCTAGACTGGTGCCGTTTGCTGCCGTTGTGTCAGCCGGTATTGTCAACGTTTTCCTGATGAGATCTGAAGAGATCAAGAAGGGTATTTCTGTTTTCGATGAAAACAACAATGTTGTGGGCCAATCTAAGCGTGCTGCTTTGCAAGCTGTTGGTGAAACTGCTGCTTCCAGGGTCATTAATGCCACACCAATTATGGTTGTTCCACCTCTCATACTTTTGCAATTACAAAAGTCTGTCTTGAAGAACAAGTCCATGACCACCTTGACATTGGCAAACTTAGGTGTTATTTACTTGACCTCCATTGTTGCTTTGCCGTTTGCTCTTGCCGTTTTCCCACAGAAGACTGTTGTCCCAGCACATTTGCTCGGCGACGATTTCAAGGACCTCAAGGACAAAGAAGGCAAGCCTATCACCCATGTGTGGTTCAATAGAGGGATCTAAATGCTTCCAGGCGGGGTGTTTGGACTTCATGCCAATACAACATAGTTTATAAAGCTTTTATACAATATAATTCACAATAGCTAATTGCAAAGAAGAGCGAGTTAATTGTTGTGCGGTGAAAATCACGACAGCAAATAATGTTGTGAAACTAAAGATTACAACGACAAAAGCTGTTGGTTTTTTCAGCCACAACAACAAAAACTGTCGTCCAAAATCAGTATACAACAAATAATCTGTCGTTTTTCATTCTGCTGTATACAAATTAACCGTAATCAAAATGGTCCTCAAGGGCAGAGGAAGGTTCAAACCCACTCCAAAGCCTTTTAGAGAAAGTCCTACACTGAACATCACACGGATAGCTTCTCTAAAGCGTTTTTCCACACACGAAAAGGCACTGGATCTGCTTCATGAAATCACAACTCTTTGCAAGCCTCTCATAGAGCATTTTGGCTTCCAAGTTGGCCTTTTGTGTGAGATGTATCCTAAAAATGCTGGTCTGTTGGGTTTGAATGTGAATGGCGGTCAGAAAATATGCTTGAGACTTCGTTCAGCATCTAATCCTGATTGGTTTTTAGAGGTCAGAGAGATTTTAGGAACAATGTTACATGAGTTGACGCATAACAAATACGGCCCACATAATGAAGCTTTTTACAAGTATTTGGAAGAGTTGAAGGATAAATATTACGAGCTGGAGTTGAATAAATTTGGAAAATCACATTTGAATGTGGATAGTAACATTCAAGTGTTTAAGCCAAGTTCTAGTGGCCAAAAACTGACTAGTTCCACATCAAAAGCGGTCAATTTGAACGAAATCAGACAAAAGCGTCTACAAAAACTTACTGGAAAAGTTACCAAGCTTGGAGGTACTGCTTCAAACAAAACCGGTATGTCTATGAGAGAAATACTGGCAAACGCTTTGGATAGAAGATTACCTGAAATCGCAGTAGATGCCTGTTCTCAAAAGGAAATCCCGCCAGATGATGACGACTTGACAATGATAGAAGTCATCGATCTGTCTTCAGACGAAAATGAAGAACCAAAACCATCATCGATGCAGAATAATACCCATGAAGACAATTCCATAATTATAATAGACTAAAGGAATTATATATACTATATGTACATGAATTAACATTAATTACAACATACTCAATGCTTTAAAACATCAGGTAACCGACCAAACGGCAACACTTGGTCAATTCTATCACTTTCAGTGAGTAACATCACCAATCTGTCAATACCTAACCCCCAGCCAGCGGTTGGTGGCATACCCCATTCCATGAATTCGACAAACTTATAATCAGGAATGATGGACTCTTCGTCGTGGAAGTCCATCTTTTGCATCAATTGTTGCTTGAATTTGAGTTCTTGTTTGAACGGATTGTTTTCTTCTTCGTATGCATTCACATATTCTTTACCATAGATGTAAAGCTCGAATCTGTTGGAAATAGCACGGCCGTGTTCATCGGAAGATGATTTTGCCAATGGCGATAATACTTCTGGCAAGTTGTAGATGAAAGTTGGTAAAGAACCACACAATGGCTCCAGATATGTTGAGGAGAGATTGTCTAAAAGTTGGTTTTCAGAGAGAATTTTTGGCACTTCAAGTCCTATCAACTGATGGTATTCAATAAGTGTTTCGGAAGTGAGTGAAACAGGAAGTTTATGACCAGTTTGACGTTCGAGTTGTTGAATAAAATCAATTCTCTTGAAATGGCCATTTCCTTCTTTCGAGATTGTCTCCAACAAGGCATCACATCGAGCATGTGTGATGTCGTATAGGGAATTGGTCTTCAAATCGTTCATAATGTACATGAAAAGTTCTTCAGTGATGTTCATCAATTCGTTCAAGTTTGTGAAGGTTCTGTAGAATTCACAAGTGGTGAACTCTGGATTATGCGTTGCATCCACGCCTTCGTTTCTGAAAACCTTGGATATTTCAAAAATCTGGTCAAACCCAGAGATAATAAGCTTCTTCAACCACAATTCCGGAGCCACTCTCAAACTCAATTCTTTAGGTTTGTTCTCATTATCCTTAATATGGACAGACTGTGTGGTGAATGGCGTTGCGTTGGCGCCGGTGTTACCTGAACCAATGATTGGAGTTTCGACCTCCATAAATCCCTTACCTTCGAAGAAGTGTCTGATGTCAGAAATGACTCGTGAACGTGTAAGCATAACCTGCTTAGCACGTTTATTCACTAGATAATCCACCACACGGTTGGAGTTAATTTTCGCCGTGTCTGTGAACTTGGGAGGCAAAGGGTGTAAAGCAGGAGAGGCCAATTGCAATGGCTTGTTCAGTTTCAATGAAAGTTCACCAACTTTTGTGACACCAGGAATTCCATTAGCGATGATCTGATCACCGGGTCTGAAATTCAAATGATGCGACACAAAATCGTCCTTTTCCAAGCCCATAAGTTTGTGATGAACAATGAGCTGCACCTTACTCATATCTTGAATGATGTCCATGAACATAGAGCCCTTGCCAGCCTTTCTAATGCTGGCTATTTTACCACTAAGAATGGTAGGACAATCTAGATTTGACTCGATAGTGGCGTATTTTTCTCTAAACTCAGGAACACGCACCTTGACACTCTCTTGCAACACTGGGTAGTGCATTTTGTCCTGCTCACCTGTTTCCAACGACTTTATATGGTTTTTTCTGAAAGCAAAGTCAGATTCTTCAGTAATTTTTGTCTGTAAGGCATTTTTTTCACATTTTTTTGGCACATTCTGGGAATAGGTTCGTCTAGCTCCTCTTACAAACACCGAACACCTCAACAACATGCTTGCACGCCTATTTAATGAAACTCTCTTTGAAAACAAAGTTGCTTACGTCAGCATATAATTTTTCAATCTCCAAGTGTGAACAAAAAAAATATTTTCAACACATAATGGTGAGTTTGTTTCTTCTTCAACCATAGCTATGTCCTCTCTCAGACCCCTTTTGAGGCTTTCTAAGGCGCCTATGAGTCGTCGTTGCCAGTCGACTCTTGTGCGCGAAACTCAGAGCGCGACCGAGGCCGAAGTCGCGGCGGTGATTGCTCCTGTTGGTGGAACCGACGCTAATGGCGTTCCTCACGCCGGTGCTCTTGAGCATTTGAGCAATTTGACACATGCAGAATTGGACGCTCTTTTGAAATCTGTTCCAGAACCAACTTTAGGCAGAGAAGAAGCCACCATTGATAAGTTCCATAGTCTTTTAGCCACTTACGGTAAAAGAGACAGTTTACGTAAGCAATTCAACTCCAGCTCTAGTTTGCTCTCAAAGTATCCAAACTTGATTCCAACAGATGAAAGTGAACCATATTCAGAGGCGGAATTGGCTATCAGACAAAGACACCATTTTGAAACGCAAGGTAAGCTTGGTTCCAACGTGGTTGGTGTTTACAAACCTCATACACTAATCACCAATCCACCAAAGTCTAAGGACGTGAGTGTTAAGAAGTTGATGGCCGCCGGTGCGCATCTTGGTCGTTCAACGCAACTTTACAACCATAATGCCCAACCTTTCATCTATGGTGAATACAAGGGTATCCACATCATTGATTTGGAAAAAACTGTGCAATACCTTAGAGCAGCTTCGAAGGTTGTCCAAGGTGTTGTTGAAAACGGTGGTATAGTCCTTTTCCTTGGTTTGCAAGTTGGTCAATTAAAAGCTATCAAGACCGCTGCCGAAAGATGTAACGGTTATTATGTTGCTAGAAAATGGGTCCCAGGTTCGATCACCAACTCATTACAAAACCCTAAACCAAGACATGAAGTCGATATGGCCAATGTCCCAACCAACAGAGAATTGACAATTGATGAAACTAATAAGATCATTAAGCCAGATTTGATCATCGCCTTGAACCCAGAGGTGTCTAGAGTTGCTATCAAGGAAGCCAACCAAGCTAGAATTCCAACCATTGGTATTGTGGACACCAACGTTGATCCTAACTTGGTCACTTACCCAATTCCAGCAAACACATCTTCTGGCAGAACTATCAACTTGATCACCGGTGTCCTCGGTAAGGCTGGTGAAAGTGGATTACAAAGAAGATTACAAAAGGTGGGTGAGTACAAGACAAGATTGGGAATGGATGTTTCCGAACCATTTGGAACTTTGTAAGTCTCAAATCGATTCTTGTTCATATGTGTGTATATAGATTATTTTATTATTAAAGTAAAAAGAAAGAAACCAATAAACCACACAAACAGAAAACCTATATTATCCTTCCTTCATCTATTAATCCTTTTTACTTTGGTCAGATCCTTCATCCTCCTCGGATTCTGAATCAGATCTTTCGTCCTTCTTGATGTTCAAGAAGACGATTCTGTAGAGAATACGAATGATGAGGAAGAACCAATAAGCATTGAGTAATTGCAAAGCAAATATCAATACAAATACTATTGGCTGGGAAATCCAACATTTGTATTGCTGTGCATTGAAATCTAAAACAGATGGACCAACTGTTAAGAATTCCGTTGCAACAGACCATAAAATTTTGATGTTCAAGTAGTGTCTCAAATAGAACCAAATACAGAGAAAAAGAATGAAAAATGGAACTTCAAATCTTGACTGAATGTAGTTCAAGGACTTGGAAAGGCCCAAGAAAAAGTCAGAAATGTCCATGGTCAAATAGATGCAGAGACCAACTTGAGTGAAATTGAACATGACTGAAAGTGAGATCAACAAAATGGTGATAATATGATGTAAGACCAATTCAAAAAAGTCCTTTCTTCTCTTCTCCAAACCTAAAATCATAACAACAGTTTGCTGTGTCCAAAACCCGGCTTGGAACAAGTAGTAAAATTTGAACAAGTATGGGATCTGTAAATGAGGATAATCTTTCCAGAACTCCTCGGTTTTGAAATACCACATCGGAGAGTGGTACAAAATGTAAACACCCAAAGGACCTAGGAGAGCATAGTAATAGCAGAGATACATTTGTTCTGAATATCTTGAAATTTTGCTTTTACCCGTAAGTCCGTAGTAACTTGCCAACGGTCTTAAACACACTTGCATCACGAATTCTCTCATGAAAGTACAGAAGATCATGATGTAAAAGACAAAGCAGAAATCGTCCCACCCCTTTTCATACAACCCGGTCTCCTCAACTTTGTACGATAAACATAAAAACCTATGCAATGGGTTTGATGGTGTATAGTTATTTGATAATAAATACGTCAGATTCATACCCAGACAAATCACTAAAGGTAAGATCCACGGATGACGGTAGCACAAAAGCTTTACACTAGCCCATAGCTTTCTAAAAACTATGGAATCGTCAATACTGTTAGAAACCGAGTTCAATTCTCGTTTATTCTGTTCTTCCGCTTTTCTGATGTCTGCAGCTGTGCGAGATGAGTGGATACCCCCTGAAGCGGTATCTGCTAACTCGATTTTTGGAACACTCGAGTTTTTTCTAGTTCTATTTCTTGGTGCGTCCATGACGTGTGTCTTTCACAATTCAGAACCAAATGATGAAAAGAAAACAGTCTTGGCCAATCTGAAAAATTTCATTTTCTACATCAAGAATTTTCTATGCTCTGTTTGACCCGGAACAAAGCGATAACCTCGCTAAAATCTTCTCAGAGTACCTTTTTAGATGGTATTAAATGATATAGGTCAATTTCAGGCTTTCAAGAGGTCAATTTCGGCTGTTTTATCATGAATAGAAATTTGCTCAGCACAGAAACTTGGTAGCTGCCCAAGAACCGTCTTGAAGGTGTTTTTTGCGCGTTTTAAAGCAATAATAACGTTTAAACAATTGGCCACTTTGTAAATTATCTTGCCTCACTCTTCTTAAAACGCGTTTTTCCAAGCCTCAATTTTGATTGCTGATTCGAACCCTCGTATTGAGTTGTGTGTGTTTCACTGACTTTTTCTTTAAAATACCAATTGCAGCCGTCAGCGGGACAATGATGTCATTGGGAGCTTACAATCGATGGGTACGACGGTACATCAGAAGACCAGTGTGGTTTGTTATTCTTGTGGTGGTGTCAGTGGGTTTAATGTACCATCTTTATGCGTTAAATGGCATACAAGATAGCTATGAACAACAAAAACAAGGTCATAAGGAGGAAGTGTTGCATGCAAGACCAAGCATACGTCGTGTACATGTGTCAAACGAGAAAATCTCTGTCCTCATGGACGAACTATTTGATCAGTTGATTGCTGCCCAACCATCAATGGGATTTGTGAGCCAGGATGGAAGTCGTGCAGCAGCAGACAGGTTTAATCTGGTCAATCGTATTTATGTGAACAAGATGCATGATATAGCATATCATGAGGCTTCTCCAGATAACAGATTGCTATCTGAAGATTATCTCAAAAACGGATTGCAAGTTGAAGATAGTTTGATTCAAGATTTGAAAAGGTCCCATAAGAAGTTTGTTTCTAGGCTACACGATGCTCCGAGAAACATATACAAGGGATCAGGTTATGTCTTCATTGGTGGCGATAAGTTCACGTGGTTGAGTATTCTTTCGATCACAAATTTGAGAAAGACTGGATCGGAGTTGCCTGTCGAGCTTATTATACCAACAGAAACTATGTATGAGCGTGAAATCTGCGAAGAAATATTGCCTGATTTGGGTGGCCGATGTGTGAAGTTGTACGAACTGGTTTCGCCAAAGTATATCCAGAAAATTGCAGGTTACCAATACAAAGTGCTAGCACTGCTGATTTCATCATTTGAAAACGTAATCTATCTAGATTCGGACAACATTCCTCTGATGAATCCAGACCCCCTTGTGGTTTCAGAACCTTACAAATCAAAGGGTATGATATTGTGGCCCGACTTCTGGAGAAGAATTCATCATCCAGTTTATTACGATATTGCCAATGTTAAAGTTACCAATGACATAGTCAGAAACATGGTGGATGACATTACTTCACCAAAAGTTTACGTCAACAAAGCACTTGATGTACACAAAGAAGTGCCATTTCATGATAGAAAAGGTAGTATACCTGATCTCAGCACAGAATCTGGCCAACTGGTTATCAACAAAAAGACCCATTTCAAAACTCTCATGCTCAGTCTCTATTACAATTTTTATGGACCGAATCAGTACTATCCATTGTTAGGGCAGGATGGAGCAGGTGAGGGTGATAAAGATACGTTTATTGCTGCTGCGAATGTTTTGGAGCAACCATTTTATCAAGTCCATAGAGGACTCAATGCCATGGGTAGATTCATTAATGGTGACTTTGTTGGCGCGGCCATGGTCCAGTATGATCCACAAAAAGACTATGATAACATCAAAGAGTTCAAAAAGGAGTCATTTGATGAATACATGCCACTCGTACACTATCTTGATAACAAACCAAACTTGAGACTGTTCATGCATTGCAACTTCCCCAAACTTGAACCGGCTGTACTGTCACATGACAAATATATAGACCATAGGATGTTTGGTGATGATGAGTTTGAATTTGAAGTCCAGCAGTGGGAAATCATGTATCAATATTTCTGCCAACAAAGGGTCGAGTTCAAATTCCTACCCATGACCGACAAGACCAGAACTGAACTGTGTTCGAAAATAGTAGCTCGAGTCGAGTTCATAAAAAACGATGCAGAGTAGAGTTATATATTATTGTTATCGGACGAGGCAGAATAGATATTTACATTATTGTTATCGGACGAGGCAGAATAGATATTTACATTATTGTCATGGGACGAAGCAGAGTAGAGTTATACATTATTGTCATCTGACGAGGCAGAATAGATATTTACATTATTGTTATCGGACGAGGCAGAATAGATATTTACATTATTGT
>JAKVQQ010000016.1:0-147003 GCA_030462855.1 Saturnispora bothae | reverse complement strand
TATCGGACGAGGCAGAATAGATATTTACATTATTGTCATGGGACGAAGCAGAGTAGAGTTATACATTATTGTCATCTGACGAGGCAGAATAGATATTTACATTATTGTTATCGGACGAGGCAGAATAGATATTTACATTATTGGGACGAAGCAGAGTAGAGTTATACATTATTGTCATCTGACGAGGCAGAGTATAATTGTTGTCATCGGACCACGCAAAACAGTCTTACACTTCTGTTCTTTTGTTATTATTATTCAACTATTATAAAAACTAGACCTTAAATAATACTTTCCATTTCCCTTGCGTAAATCAATGCATTCTTAAGAATGAGCTTGTCGTCATTTTCGTGGGCCTCCTCCGTCGACTTGTTGTTGAAATGGACCGCGCCATTCTTCACTTCCCAGTTGAAATTTTCAATGAATTCATTGGTTTCTTGAACATCTTTTAGAAACAGAAGTAACTTCAAGTTTTCAAGCTTGAGAGAAGAATATGAAACCTCCAAGTTTTGTGCTATTTGGATTCTAACTGAGTTCAACAAATCTTTTTCAAAAAGCTGGAATTCCTTCCATGGGAACTTAGATCCGTTAGTGATATATTCATTGATTTTGTAGAAATCACCGTCAATTATCCATTGCTCAAACTTGATAGGAATCGACAAGTAAGTATCATTTTCTAGTGCAACAATGTCATCAAATTTCTCCAATTCAATGTGGAAAAGAGCCAAATCTCCCTTGGTTAGAAGATACAAGAGATACAATCCTATCAACTTATTCTTATGATCACTGTGATCACTTGAGGGATCCTGATAAAATGGCTTCAACTGCGTAATCTGATGCTCAAATTGTGACATGTTCTTCAAGTTCAATGAGGTCAATGCACCGATTTCAAGGATTAATTGTGTCATTTGCTTGTCTGACGGATTCGAATTTGACGCTGGAATCAAAAGTGAATGCTTGATAAGCTCTTTCTTAATAGGAGTCAAAAGCTTTGCACATTGCTCAAAGTCTGAGCTTGCAAAAGCAGTAGTAAGCGACACTGTGAGCTGCTCAAGCGACATGGATATATTATGAATAAGAGTGTTGATAGAATCTAAATTTTTTTGCCACTCAATTATTGTATAAGGATGAGAATCTGCTACTAATGAATTCAAAATTTGTGATGAAAGTTGCACTTAGGGTGGGAATCAAGCGGTGAAAATTGACATTCTTGAATGAAAGATAACGGGGCTCACGATGGTGAAAGTTGGAGCAAAATTGCAGTGAAATAATGAAACAGATGATGAGCTTGAGCTGGTTTTGGTTCTACTTTCCTAAAATGAGAGGGATTAGGCGCGTAGCAAGATAGAAACACGCTTTTAGAACATTATTGACATTTACTCGGTTGAAACTGGCGTTTTTGGCGCGTTTGATTGCTTTCCAAAAGCTGAAGCGTTAGATCTTATGTTTCAATAATATTTCCGATTGCCTATTTGGGGGTTCAAAGCGACGTTATGCAACGGTTGGGAATTCACGTGTCTCATGTTTGATTGAGGTTTTATTTGGAGCACTTTGGAATCCTGTCACTTGAAAGGATTCAATCTATCATCTTCAGCTTTTCATTTTACTCCCAAATGGTAACGTTGAAGTTTATTCTGTGCACCGTTTTTTGGTGCATTCTGGTTGACGCTTCAGCTTACAAAAAAAGAGATGCATCAAATATATCTGTTCAGGTCATATCAGACAGACAAATTGAAATTGATATCCCTGCGTCTTATGGTCCATGGAATACGATATCTTTTGTTCAGCTAGGAAATACCGATTACACATGGGAGGGCACAGTGGCAACTTTACAATTTTGTAAAAATGAGGGTTCTTGCACTGAGCCAATATCCAGCTTTGGCTCAGACATATTCACAGTCAATGTAGAGTTTGATGTTTCAATGGCGAATGGATACGATTATGCCAAGTTTCTTTCTCCCATGCTTGCGAGTGAGCAGCAAGAAAATGGTCTTAGAGATGTCATTTTTAACGTGATTTTCAACGGCGATACTCAACACCCATCTGCTGTGCTTGATGCAGCCATTTCCATTACCGCAGAGGTTGCTACAATCACTATTGAAGATGTTCAAAGTGTCATTAGCACATCTTTGGAGGTTGTTGAACAAGGATACACGTTTCTAGAATGGGGTGTTGTGTATCCATTACCAAAGGACACCTTGACAACTGCAATATCAAAGACAACTACTTCTTTCACTGTTTCCAATGGTCAAACAACACCCGTGGTCTTAGTACCAAAACCTCAGACTACTGTTTTTCAGGATGTCGCACAAGAGACAACAGTTTCACTCGATATTGATGGCAATAATGTAGTTGCAGATGTATACCCATTACCACAAACTACAATTACTACAAACGGGGTATCCTCATCCATTATATCACATATTGTTGTTAAGGGTTCTACACTCCCTGCTCTTTTGCTTCCTCAACCGCAAACAACTGAGTTTCGAAATGTTGATTCTGAAATCACAACTATTTTGCTTGTCAATGGAACCCTAATGGTTGCTGATGTGTTTCCTTTACCTCAAACCACTATTGTTTCTTTGGGAATGACTTATCCAACAACAGAGCTTGTAAAAAATGCTCAATCAACGTTTCCCGCTGTTTTATTTCCTCAGCCTGCTACAACAATCATATCTGATGTCAATGCAGAAGTCACTGAAGTTGTTGGTATTGATGGGGTTAATTATGTGGCCGATGTTTATCCAATTGCCAAGACAACCATCACCAGTGGAGGTGTCGAGGGTACAGCCACTGAATTAATCATCTCCAATGGCTCTACTTTTGCTGCGGTAGTTGTTCCGAAGCCAGAAATTGCTGTTATTGATGATGTTCCAGCAGAAGTTACTAAGATCGTCACTATCGATGGCAACAAAGTTATGGCTGATGTCTATCCGAATGCAAAAACTACTATTACCAGTCACGGTATTCAAATTACTACCACGCAACTGATTGTTTCTGATGGCTCCACATTTGCTGCCGTTATTTTTCCAAAACCGGACACTACTATCATAGACGATGTTTCAGCTGAAGTTACAAAGATTATCACTATTGATGACAATGAAGTGATGGCTGACGTTTACCCCTTACCTCAAACTTCACTTACTGTTGAAGGTATCTTTTATCCAACTACTGAATTAACATTGGACTTCGATAGCAATGGAAGCTCTTTTGTGTATCCAGTGGTGCAATTACCGAAACCTAAAACTACTGTGTTTAGTGATGTCATATCATTACTCACGACTGTCATTCCAATTAACAATAAAGATGAGGAAGGATCAGTTAAAGTGGCGGCAATCTATCCTTTACCAACAATTTCAATTACTGTTGATTCAATTTTACAAGAAACCACTATTGTTACGACTATTGATGGATCAATTTATCCTATTCTCCAATTACCAAAAGCCAATGTGATTGGTTTTGAGAGTATTACACATGAAACAACTAAACTGGTCACATCTATTGATAAAGATGGTAATACAATAATTTTGGTTGATGATATATATCCTTTACCTGGAACATCGTTTACCAGTGATGCAGTTTCATTTCCGACTACAATATTAACATCATCCCTAAATGGAAATGGTGAAACGATTACTTTTCCAATAGTTGAACTACCATTTCCTAAGACTACTGGGTTTTCCAATATTGCCATTGAAACAACTGTGATAATAACAACTAGCGATGAAAGTGGTCAAAAACTTACAATCGTTGGTAACATTTATCCGCTACCAACAACTTCCACCACTATTCAAGGTATATTGCGTCCAAGTACAATCTTGATGTCTGTTTCCGGTTTTCTTTATCCTGTATTGGTGTTGCCTGAACCTGAAACCACTTTATTTGAGGATAGACCCCACGAAACAACCAAGTTGATAACAAAAACAAACTCACTTGGTAATCAAGTAACCTTGGTAGGAGATATATATCCTTTGCCAACCACTTCTGATACTTTCAGTAACCTATCCCACACCAGTACGATTTTAACAACTGTGAATGGCTCGGTATTTCCGGTGGTTATATTGCCTGAAATAAGATCAAAAATCACTTTAAGTTCGTCTCCTTTGATAACAAGTGTGCCTCATTCTGATTTAATCTCAACTGCGTCTAATTTTAAGACCTACTTCTGGACACGTTCTGAAACCACAACAATTACTTTAAGCTTCATTGATGATGTTATGATAGTTTCAACTCAAGGTTTGTATAAAAGGGATCATACCATTCTCTATCAATTAGCAGTTGTTCTTCCAATTCCACAAACTGTTTTCTGGCAAACGGATATTTATACCACTGTCATTCCTTACCCTCAATTATTTCCAAATGGTGCTGAATCCACATTTTTTGTCACTTACACTAGAGCGATGATTTCTCCAAGCAAATCTTCAGTGTCGTCTTCTATTGTGATTTTTAATTCCAGTGGTGCAAATAATAGTTCAACATCCAAATTAGTTGCCACACGAACATCAATTATTTCAAATGTTTTAGGCTCTAATGAATCCACTATTATAGATGAGCAAAAAAACTCTGTTATTCCTACGCCAACTGTGGTTTTGCCATCTACTGATAAAGTCACAAATGCAACTAATTGTTTATCAACTTTGACCTCATGGTACATGAATACGGTAACTTTGAGAGGATCAGCAGCTTCAACTTTTACCACTGTTATTACAAGTTTAAGCAAAACCGGGGAAACGTTAACATATACGCAAGTTGCGATTGTTGAATGTTCTAGCTCACAATCTTTTACTATTACATCTAATGAATTCACTTCTATCATTCCATTGACCGAGGTTCAATCTGTGCAAGCTGTTACCATTGGTGTGACATCATTTAAAACCAAGATTATTGCTAATGATACGGCAATAGTTATTGTTCCTTGTGAGCTCATTACGGAAATGAGAGCCGATTATAGTAAATTAGAAACAAAGTCAGTTACATATCTAGATAACAACGGACACGTTACAAGATTGGCCGTCCATATTATTGAACCAAATGTAGCAGCAACCACAAGTTTAGCTGCCCATGTTATTGAACCAACTATAGCGCAAACCCAATTGATATCCACGAGGTCATCAGATGTTAGACAAATTGAAAACTTTACAAGAGTTAAACTCCATGACACAACGATAACATTGATAACTACTACAAATACACCAACACAGATAACTAATTCTCAAAATAATAGTACTTCCTTCTTTAGCAGCATTGGTACAAACAGAGTTGCTGATAATTATGGAAGGAAAATGGGAAGTTCTTTGCACCATGCTTGGGTTTCCTTAATCACAATACTCTATTTCTTTATTTAGTCCGTTTTTTACTTTTATTTAAACTTCTTTATACAATGAAAAAAAATTCCGTTATAACTTAGAAATTAGCGTCCACCATAGTCTGCAATACAACTATCAGTTTCTAAAAAGTAAATTATATTTATTTATACTTTTATCTATCGAAAATGAATATAATTAAAAAATTCAATTAAAGTTTGGGTTGAAGAAGATGATTATAAGGTATTTTTAACACCAAATTGCTTTTCAACAGCATCAACAATAGAAGCAATACATTCAGGGTTAGCCAAAGTGGATTGGTCACCCAAAGCGTTGGCTTCACCAGAAACAATCTTTCTCAAGACTCTTCTGACGATCTTACCGGATCTAGTCTTTGGTAAGTCGTTAATGATGATGATAGTCTTTGGAGCAGCAAATGGACCAATGGTACCTCTAACAGAAGTTCTTAAGCCCATTCTTAATTTCATTTGGGAATCTTCGTCAGTAACAATTGAGGAATCCTTCAATTGAACAAAGGCAACAACAGCTTGACCAGTGATGTCGTCATTGATACCGACAACAGCAGCTTCAGAAACCTTAGCAGCGTCTTCCAAGAGAACGGCTTCGATTTCAGCAGTTGACAATCTGTGACCAGAGACGTTGACAACATCGTCAACTCTACCTCTGATCCAGTAGTAACCGTCGTGATCTCTACCAGCACCATCACCGGTGAAGTAGTAGCCTGGGTATGGCTTCAAGTAGGTTTCCAAGTATCTCTTGTGGTTCTTGTAAACGGTTCTAGCCATGGATGGCCAAGTGGATTTAACAGCAAGGACACCTTCAACATCGTTACCTTCTAAGACCTTACCGGAGGTTGGGTCGATGATGACGGCATCAATACCGAAGAATGGCAAAGTGGCAGCACCTGGTTTAGTTGGGACGGAACCTGCCAATGGAGCAATCAGATGGGAACCAGATTCAGTTTGCCAGTAAGTGTCAGAGATGTGACAACAACCGTGGCCAATCTTTTCATCGTACCATTGCCAGATTTCAGAGGCAATTGGTTCACCAACAGAACCAAGGGTTCTTAATGAGGAGAGATCGTACTTGGAGATTTCTTCTTCACCTGACTTCTTCAACATTCTAAGAGCAGTTGGTGCAACATAGAAGTGAGTGGCCCTGTGTTTTTCAATGATCTTCCAGAATCTACCGAAATCTGGGTAGGCAGGAGTGCCTTCGAAGACGATGGTGGTGACACCCAAAGCTAAAGGACCATAGAGAGCGTAAGAATGGCCGGTAATCCAACCAACGTCACCTGCGGTGAAGAGAACATCTTGGTCTTGCAAATCGAACACGTACTTAGACGTCATAGCGGCACCTAAGAGGTAACCACCGGTACAGTGGACAACACCCTTTGGAGCACCTGTCGAACCTGAAGTGTAGAGCATGAAAAGAGGGTCTTCTGCGTCCACTGAGACTGGTGGTAAGTAACCTGGGAAGTCTGGAGCCAAGTCTTGCCAGTAGTAATCACGGCCTTCTTGCATGTAGATTTGTGGGTTACCGGTTCTCTTGTACACAAGCACCTTTTCGATGCTTGGGCATTCGGTCAAAGCTTCATCCACGATCTTTTTGTTGTTAATCACCTTACCACCTCTCTTACCTTCATCAGTTGTTATGATCACCTTACATTCTGCGTCATTGACTCTTTCCTTGATGGATCCTGCTGAGAACCCGGCAAAAATGACTGAATGGACTGCCCCCAATCTGGTACAAGCCAGCATTGCGATCAACGCTTCTGGAGTCATTGGCAAGTAAATGGCAACTCTGTCACCTTTCTTCACGCCCCATGACTTCAACACGCCTGCACATTGTGAGACTTCTCTTAGCAGTTCCCCGAAAGTGAGACTTCTCGATTCAGATTCGATATCGGCTTCGAAGATGATCGCCTTCTTCTCTGGATTCTTGATTGCGTGTCTATCAACACAGTTGAAGGATGCGTTCAGTTGTCCACCAAGGAACCAAGCTGCGTCTCCGTGTTCTAAGGATCCGGCTTTCACGGTGTGGAAATCTCTGTCCCAGGAGAGAAATTCCTTAGCCATTGGACCCCAGAACTGCTCTGGTTCTTCGATCGATTTCTTGTACAATGTCTCGTAGTCTTCCTTTGAAGAGAGCGACTTAGCTGGTTGTTTTTCAAAAAATGGTGTCGGAGTGGGTCTGGCTTGGACGCCATTTGCTTCGTGGACCACGGTGTGATGTTGCGGCTGTGTCATTGGGAAAAGAGGAAGAAGAAGATGCATTGATTGACGCGATCAAAATGATGGAAATTTCACTTTTTGGCCTGTCTCAGAACGAGAATGATTCACCTCACCGCTAAGCCGAGAAGTCATTTTCCGTTCCCGATGTGCCGTTCTTTACCCCCCAGTCGTTTCAGGCCCGTCCAGAGCATTGCGCGTGTGAAAAAACCGGTTTCAAAACTGGATTTGACGCTTTAAAACGATGCAAATGAGACGGCGGTGCTGAGCATCCGCGTCAAATTTCCTAATGGGGGTGCTCAACAATTTTGGCAGTGGTGAATTCCAGTGTAGCGGGGGCGGGATTAGGGATGGTGGGACGGTGAAAATCGCGTTTTGTAGCGACAGCGTGGTTTGTGGTTCGGGTCTTTTTTGGAGCCAAAAGAGCAAGAATTGAAGGCTTGAAGGGGGGAAAGTGGTATACGAGCGATAAATCGCGTCTTTTGGGCTCATTGGACAGTCATCGAGAATGGAAAACTCGATTTATAGACCACGTCACATGCAGAGTATCGGCTGACGCTTTTGTGGGCTCTCAAAGCAACAATTGCGTGATTTAAACATTGTTTTTGTTCTGGAAAGCTCAATTTTGCAGCTACAAACGCGAAAGTTGGCCCACCTCTCCTGCTACATTCGCAACGTCCATAACTGTAAGTTGCAAAGCATAAAATGCCTAGCTTCAGCCGTCAAAACGGCCAGTTTGAATTTCATTCACATTGAGCCCAATCTGCCAAATTGGTTTGATATTTTTTTTGCCATCTTGACCCTCTCTTCCTTGCAATTCAAACCCAATTAGCGCCAATTGCCAGCCCCCTACACCCGATGTCGACCCAGCAAGCGCAGCAGGACGACCTGGGGAATCTCCCCCTTCATATGAACAAAATGCGAGCTCAAAATGTGCCCGCAATGGGCGGCAATGCGGCCCCAGCCACGGCCAGAATGATGCGAAACGTGTCAGGCGGCAATATGCAAGACCAAGTGGTGAGAAACGAGTTGCTACCTGGAGTGGAGCTCAAGTCCAGTCAGAACCATCAATACCAGTCTTCCCAGTCTCAGGCAATACACCAATCATATGTGCCTTCAACCCCAAATAGCAAACAGCAATTCTCAACTCCACCTCCAATCCCACCCCAATCACATCAACACTCCTCTCCGGCTCCCCCTATAGGTCCCAATGGTGCGTTCCACAGAAAGGCGATCGGCGATTGGGAGTTCATGAAAACTATTGGCTCGGGTTCCATGGGTAAAGTGAAGCTTGCTAAGCATCGTGTCACAAGCGAAATCTGTGCAGTCAAGGTGGTGACACGTGCCGCAAAGGTGTGGCAGCGTCAGCATAACAATGATCCACCAACTCAAGACCCAAGTGAAATGATGAACAGAAGAAAGGAGTACGAAAAGGAGGTCGGCAGAGATCGGAGAACAGTGAGAGAGGCAGCATTGGGAAAAATACTCTACCATCCTTTCATCTGCAGACTATACGAAATGTATCCAATGTCAAATCATTACTATATGCTCTTTGAGTACGTCCAAGGTGGTCAAATGTTGGATTACATAGTTTCGCATGGCTCCCTAAAGGAGGTCCAGGCTAGAAAATTCTGTCGTGGAATTGCGTCTGCTCTGGATTATTGCCATTCTAATAACATTGTCCACAGAGATTTGAAAATTGAAAATATCATGATCAATACTCAAGGTGAAATCAAAATCATTGATTTTGGGTTATCAAATTTGTTTGATAGAGAAAACTTGTTGAAAACTTATTGTGGCTCGCTCTATTTTGCCGCACCAGAGTTGCTTTCAGCTAAACCTTATGTGGGTCCAGAAGTTGATATTTGGTCCTTTGGTGTTGTGATTTACGTTCTGGTTTGTGGTAAAGTCCCATTTGACGATAAAAGTGTCAATAATCTTCATGAAAAAATTAAAAAAGGTAATGTTGAATATCCCCCACATTTATCAAATGAATGTGTTTCGATTTTACAAAGAATGCTGATAGTGAATCCAACCATCAGAGGTAATATCAAGGAAATCATTAATCATCCTTGGATGAATAAAGGTTACCAAGGACCTGTTAAGAATTATTTGCCTGTAAGAAAACCTTTAGAATACCCACTTGATCAAGAAGTTATTAAATTAATTGTGGAATTAGATTTAGCTCCTTCAACAAATGAAGTCAATTTGGAATTGAACAAAATTTTACAATCTCAACTTTATCAACATTATGTTGATAACTGGTATGCCAAATCAAAGAGGCAAATTTACGACTCAAAATTACCTGATCCAACTAGAGGAATTCATCCTATAATTTCCATTTATTACTTGGTTGATGAAATGATGGAAAGAAAGAAATTGAAACAATCTCAACAAGATCTAACGGAATCTAAAATTCCTCAATATGAACAATCCCAAATCTTCAATGCATCATCTTCAAATCAAAATCTACCTCATGAGCCACAAAATAGAGTTGTCACTCAACCGATTCCTGCCCAATATCAACATCAACCTTCTAGAACTGATCCATTCCAAGATCCAATTCAACAATCTTCCTCTCCCTTTGCTCTCAAACCTCCTCAACCTGCACACACTTCACCACATCAATACTCGTACGATAGACCTTCTCCAATTATTGAAACTGCTTTGGACTCGCACACACCTTCTTCACCACCACCTCAGCAACAACCTCAATCACCTGTTGAAGAATCATTTGGCAATTCGATTCTGAGAAAGTTGAGTATAAAGAAAGATGACGTTAGAAGAGTTGGTTCTGTTAAAGTTACAACCAGAGAAAAGCAACAACAACAACTGGCTCCTCTATTGTCTCAAAATCCACCAAGAAAAATATCACATCAAAGAGCTGCTTCTGCATACACAGCTTCAGCGTTTGTTTCAGATAAACTACCACCTGTTCCAGCTTTAAATCCAACGAATGCACAGCAGCAAGCTTCATCACAACAGACACAACAACAGCAACAAGGTTCTGTTTCAGAAAGAAAGTTCCATCCATCTGCTCGTGCCAAATCTGTTGGTCATGCTAGAAAGTACTCATTGAACATTCCAAGCAATACAGGTTACATTATGGATGGTGGTAATGCCCCTCCATTGCCGCAAATTACCCTTAACCAATACAATAATAAGTCAACAACAGGTGATAATGAATTCTTTGATGAGGAAGATAATTCCAACGTTCAATTCCAATTCCAAGCTTCTAAGGTGGTGCCAGTGAAATTATCAGAAAAGGAAATTATTGAACAATATGAAAGAGCCTTGCCTGGTTCCATGCCATCTATTGAATATCCAAAAACTTTATTCCTCAAGGGGTTTTTTTCTGTGCAAACTACATCTACAAAACCATTACCTGTTATAAGGTATGGTATCATTTCAGTTTTGCCACAATTGGGAGTTCAATTTGTTGAAGTTAAAGGTGGGTTCATTTGTGTTCATTATCCATCAATTGTTGAAGCTACGCCATCTTCACCTGTTAAATCTATGGCACCATCATTGAGATCACCAAGGAAGTCTAATGAAAATACATTGGACGAAATAATACAGCAAGACCAACTAAAAGATGTTGACGATGATGACAATGGACGAGAAGAAAGTTCGGAAGTTGATGAGGCTACTGAATTGGAAAAATTCAAATCAACTACTTCATCATCCAGTAAGAATAGCTCGAACTTGAATGATATGCCAACAGTTATGTCAACACCACAAAAGGGGCATAGAAGAAACTTCTCATTGGGTACAAGTGTTCTTCAACCGGGGCCGTCATCATCTCAGCATAACAAATTGACTATTTCAACTGCAATGCAATCTTCAGCGCAAGACACCAACATTCCAAATACGCCAGCACCTGCCAATTTGATCAGATCACTCAATGATGATAGTAATGAATCCATTGCATATGATGAAACAACAGGGGCAAGTGATATGTTGATTTCGAGTCGGGTTGAACAACAACAAAAGACTTCGTATGTCTCATCAAAGGCCAATGCAGTTAAAAAGCCATTGAAATTTGAGATTCACATTGTTAAAGTTCCGCTTGTTGGCTTGTATGGTATCCAATTCAAGAAAGTGGGTGGTAACACCTGGTTGTACAAGTCTTTGGCTAGTGAGATCTTGAGTAGGTTGAATTTATAAACGTGTTTAGAAGAAATTATAATTATGAAATGTATCATAAGACAAACAGTTGTTAACGTGTGTGATGTACACAGCTTCCATGCAATTGTAGTTATTTCAGTGAACATTAGTATCATTCATGGTTATCAATGTTCACTACTGAGCAATTTGTTCACATTTGTTCATGATGCTTTTTCGATTTCGAATCAATGCTGGTGACATTTACTTAATTACCTAAGTTTACACTTGAATATTTAAAAAAGCCTGGTTTAGTAACTTTGTGGTAGTGGCTTGTGTGTTATCGTATCTTTTTGTTTAGCTTATTGTAATGAAAAGGGTTTCTCTTAATTTAGCGACATTGACTTAAAACTTGAAATGTACACTGAAAAAAGGTTGAAGCAACGCAAATAATTGATCTTAGAACAATCAGATGTACAGCATTTTGATAAGTTGTGAGTATGTATAAAGGGATGAAAAGAAAATTGAAACTAACTATCTTTCAATAACTTTTTTATTAAGCGCGCATGTTTATAACCATATTAGCAACTATCAGATGTTTATAATTATTTTGTTTGTGAACCACGATTATTGTCAAGAATTATTGCTTTCTTTCATTGTGAACATGTACAAACTATAAAATTTTCCTGAGCGCGACATGTATCTTGTTGTGAAAGCACTTCACTTAATATAACTACGGGGTTATTGACACTATGTGGTTCATAATTTGGAACTGTATGTTGTGGCTTTTTTATCACGTCCTGAGCATCTTTTTTAGTGTTCAACATCAATTTACCACAAAAATTATTGTCTATTATCGTGTGCTTAAATGCAATGAAAAATAACTCTACAAGGTGATTTGCAATAAATCAAACCATTTTCTTAAGCAAATGACCCATTTAGCTTTAAAAACACAGTTTATGCAACTCAAGCCGTAAAAACAACTCAAACAACTACATTATAGACATGCTTACCTATCATCTATTGAAAATAACTTACCTACAGCTGAATTTAGCTGCTAAAAAGTACTTTTTAATGCTGATCGCATTCAATTCCACTGAACCACGCACATATCAATTAATAACCACCTTTTCTCAATTTCAATCCCACACGTGAAGCTCGTTTTCTTTCAAAATCTATAATCTATACACCTAATAATACAAATACCCATAACAAGTCGTCTGACGCTACTTAGACTGCGAAAAGTCCTTGCTGATATCCAAAATAAGCTCGTTCACACGCTCAAGAAGTGTTTCCTTCTTTTCAATAGCAGCATTGCGTTCAGTCTCGGCATTGATCAAGTCGGTTTTCAACTTCTGAATTGTCGCCATCTGGTCCGCCTCAGACACTCCCACACCCGGCAGCGTGTCGATGGTGGTAAGGATCTGCTTTGTCTTAATCACAATGTCCCTCGAGAGCTCGTCTAGCGAGTCCTCAAACGTCTGAGGATCGTCCTCCACATGGTCTGGGTCGTTAGTTTGCGGGTCTTGGCTGTTTACTTTCACCACTGCATGGTGCGATTCTACGTAACTCAGGCCGGCAAAAAATATATCAAGCAGCTGGTCCAAACAGAGCTGGAGCTGGGTCAATCTATCGGACATCTGAATATTTCAACACTATAAAGTGAAGCATAGTGAGAGTGTAAATTTTCAGATTGCTCTATACTCCTACAATTACTCCATTTGTTATTAGAAAAAGCCCCAAAATGTCGGCAACGTACTGGTATTCAGCACAGAGGAACCACTGGAAATTGAGACCTCAACAGATAGCGGAAATGCGGGCAAAAACCGCGGCGTTGGACAAACAATTGCAGCAGAAAGGTCTACCGGTGATCAAATATGACATAAACACGCGTATCTACATCCACCAATGCATCCAAAAGCTTGGGATACGAATGTCGATGCGGCAAATAGTCATGGCCACGGCCGAGGTCTTTTTCACGAGATTTTTGCTTTCAGCTTCCATCAACGAAATCAACATATATACCGGTGTGGCTACGGTGCTCTATCTGGCTAGTAAGGCCGAGGAGTGTCCCGTGCACATCCGGTCTATTCTAATGGAATCGCGAAACTGCTGGCCAGACTTCATTCCTAACGACTTCACAAAGATCGCCGAAATGGAATTCTACATAATGGAGGAGCTGGAGTGCAATGTAATGGTCCACCATCCATACAGATCGTTGGTGCAATTGGCCAAAGCCATGGGCATCATGGATTTGAACAATGCGTGGGCTGTGATCAACGATAGCTATGTCACAGACGTTATGCTCATGTATCCACCGCACATTATAGCTATTGCAGCAGTCTGTATCACTGTGTGCACCACCGACACTAAGGCTGGAGATCTTTCCGAGTTTATGGCCACCTCAAACATCCAAATTGAAGAAGTTGCAGAGGTTTGCAACATTTTGCTAGTCTTACACACTTCTTGGACAAAGTACAACGAAGTGACAGTGAAAACAAACGTGCGCAAGTTTCTCAGTAGACTCAACTACACCTTTTCCAATATGCCAGAGGTCCAATAGCAGGCTCTGTGTGATTTCGAGCACATGAGCCTATTTTTCAAATCACTCCTAGGAGATCTCCCAAGGCCTCCACGACTCCATTTTAATACCATTTTGCAGAGAAAATTTGGCTCTATGCATCATCACTTTGAAACTAACAATATTCAAACATTCAACGTGCAAAATCTTCATCTTTGCCCAAACTAGCGAATTATTTTTAACTCACATGTTTTTTTCACCAAAACCTCAACATTTGATTTTTTTTAGACTCTTTGATTTCTTGAAATACGTGTCAATGGCTGAATTACGTCAGAGAACCGCTGCAAATACTGTTGTACCGGCGGAAGAAATTTCACGTGAAGAAAAACATAATCTACATGTTTTAGAAGACAAAAGGCGCTTCGAAAAAGCTGGGAAGATTGACAAATATCAAATGGGAATCGCATTGGCATTCGATGCAGTGGTGTTCGCATTGTCATATTTTGGGTACGAATTCTTTACTAAGTTCTACACACTCCAGTACCGCTACCCAAATACCAATGTTTACGATATCGGGATCGATGATACATATTTAGTGATTTTTTGGATCATCAACCTAACATTTTTGAGATCTTTCTTGATCACCTACGTTTTCAAGCCAATGGCCAGAATGCTGAACATCACAAACTTCAAAGCTACCCAGAGATTCATCGAACAATGGTGGAGTATCATATATTATTCAGTTTTATGGGTCTATGGGATGTCCATTTACTATGAATCTGAGTACTTTTTCAACTGTTTCTACATTTTCAAAAACTATCCTCATGATCAATTATCGCCATTGTTCAAGACCTACTACTTAATTCAGATCTCCTCTTGGTTCCAGCAGTTCATTGTTTTACATATCGAAGCAAGAAGAAAGGACCATTATCAAATGCTGTCTCATCATATTGTCACCATCTTGTTGTGCACTGGCTCTTACAGATACTATTTCACAAGAATCGGCCATGTCATCTTACTTTTGATGGACATGGTTGATGTGACTCTATCATTTGCCAAGATTTTGAAGTACAGTGGTTTCCAAACTTTATGCGACATCATGTTCATTGTTTTCATGGTTGTTTGGATAGTTTTGAGACACGGATTCTACAATTATGTTGTTTATTACACTTGGGCATACTCAAGAGATATCATGGCCAACATGAATTGTAAGAACCTGGATCCAGGCGCAATTGTCAAAGAATGTTTCACTGATCTTGAGATTGATTTCTTTGTGATGCTGTTAACAGCCTTGCAAGTTATAATGTGCATTTGGATGTATATGATTCTGAAGGTCGCGATTAGGGTTATTTCTGGTCATGATGCAGATGATATCCGCAGTGACAGTGAATAATGTCGCGCTTGTATTGAATATGGTAAATTTGACTTCTCTCTAAACATTTAATAATATAATAGAAGTAACCTAACTAACTGAATTTTTGTACACATTTCCATTACAATCAATGCTAGTAAATGTTTCTTCTACCACAAGATCGAGTACAAACAAACAAACATCACAATGATACCCCAGATAATCAAAAATCCGCTCATTAGCTTGACGAGTTGACTTTTGATGAGCCAATTGTTCTCTTCCATTGGTGAATTGAGACGCAATCTTTCTTCGTACTCTGGATTGTTGACTAGCTTGTAGCCGTAACAACCTGGTAAGACAAAACAGATGAGAACACCACCCGTGGACCCCACAATTGATAAGATTAATTCAAATGAGTTCAAGTAGAATGCTGACAAGTACGATGTCATCAACAACGCAACAGTGAAGAGATAGAATCTGGTTTCCGCAAAAGGAACTGAATGATTTTCTTGGTTATGTGGAACTGGTTCGATCAACGGACTCAGCTCGTTGTTTTCTTCCTCTTCAACCAATGGTAAACCTTGTAGGCTGGTCTTGAAGCCCAAGTAATCGTTTTCAATTGTGTGAACAACGTTGTTGAATGAAATTCTAGCTGGATGGAACATCAATGGGTATGATAACGCAACCATCAAAACCAACAAGAACCTACCCACTTGAGTGTAGATGTTGTTTTCGTACATCAACAAGATATTACCTGCTAAAACATTACCAAAGGTCAAGTACCCTGATAATGCAACAGTGAAGAAAATGATCATGGTGGTGGCCAAGGAAATGTAACAAATGATGCTGATTCTTCTAATACTTGGGTCTTTCAACTCGCCAATGATGGAGAACTGATTTGGACAAGTGTAAGCCAACACAATGATGCCCAATGTTTTCAAAAATGGTTTCAAACCCTCTGGTTTGATGTATGAGATGTCGCCAACCTTATCCGCTGGGATATTTTGCCAATTGTTGGTCCATGCGTAGAAAAAGTTGCCATAGATCAACAAAGCTATGTACACAATTGCTGATAACGCAACAATAGAGGTGTACTTCAAGCTGTCCAGTCTTTTCATAAAACATAATGGAACAATGAGAACTGTAGACGCTGCAAGATAGAAATTCTTCATGCTCTCCAAATCCCAACCGTCCATCGTGTAAATCAGCGGCAACAAATCACTAATCAACACTAGATACGAAATATCCACACCGAAACATTGCAGGAAGATCGCCAAATCAAACACAACGCTGAGCTTCGGATACGTAATTCTACACACGCTGAAAAAGGTGGCTTCCCCCGCAGGCAAAAACTGCGCTGAAATGCCCTGCAAAATCATGCCAAACCCATTAGCAAGCCCGGCTAAAAGCATCACTACGGAGCCAAAAAGAATTCCCTCTGCCCTCAAAGTGTAGGGTAGAACCAAAACACCAGAGCCGATGATTGTGTTCACTGTGTTGATCACTGAGGAAGAAATCGAGGCTCCAGACATTGGATTTCCAAAAGAAGAAAGTGTAGGCTACAAGGTGAGGAAATCTCCATAATCTCATTCTTACTTAAAATCAAATGAGTAGATTGCCGTGTAAGCGTCCAGCTGTGGATGATAGTAAGAGAAAGAGAGCACTATTCTCATGTGATCGGTGTAAACAACGAAAAACCAAGTGTCATCGGTTGCAGGACAACGACTTGAAATATGATAACATTACTCCCTGTTTGCAATGCACGAAGGATGAGGTGGCCTGTATGACAACGGCACCACGCAAAAAAAGGACAATAAACAAGGTGGACGATGTGAACAGTCATTACGAAGCGTTGAAGGCTCTGGTTGGTGGACTTTTCCCGGGAATCGATGTTCACGATATTGATAAATTGAATGAAATCGGACAGGCATTGGACATAGAAATGCCTGGTGTGAAGAGTTTGAAAACAGAAACAGACATTGATCAAACTCATGACTATAAGCTTCCTCACATACCGAAAAACTTGAAAATGAAACTCAACTCTAATCCTATGAACGAACCAGATCGATTGATGATGGACAGCTTTGGTCGAAGCCACTACATTGGTAATTTCGGTACGGCAAGCTTGCTAAATGGGTTGCGAGATTTGATCATCAAAAAGAGTTTCAATATCAACACTAATGCCACAATGGATATTCGAGATAAATCCGTGCAAACCATCACATCGGAATACAATCCGACTTATCAATACCCAGTGAACTTGTACGAAAAGAATGATGTGTTGAACGTTAAAAACTTCCCGCTGATCAATTTGATCTCAAGAGAGGAGGCTGACTACTATAAGGACGTTTATTTCAAGAGCTTACATCCATACTATTTCATTTTCAATAAGAATAAATTCATGGAAACGTATGAGGAGTTTTGGAACGAGCTGAGTGAAGTTGTTTTGGATCCAGACCATAAACCAAAATTGACGAGTAATAAGATCTGCTGCATCTATCTGATTTGGATCTTGGGGAATCGATATCAACAATATAGCGATTCAAAATACCATATGGGAATGGAAACAACCAACAAGTTTGTAGACATCATCAGATTATTTTTGCCAGATACGTTGCTGACCCCCAGTGTGGATGGAGTCAGAATGCTAGTTCTTTTCTCAATCTACTTGTCCAGTATCAAAATCAGGGAAAGTGGATTTTCGTTAATTGAACTAGCATGCATCCAGGCGAAGGCGTTGGGGTTGCACAAGAAATTGATTGTCGATAAGTTCAACCAACCAGTTGCAGACGTTATGAAGCGTCTGATGTGGTCTTTGGCAAAAACAGAAAGTTTTCTTTGCTGTTCTTTTGGTAGATCTTGCTCCATTCAATTGGATGAAATTGATATCGATTTGCCCACAATGGAAGACGTTCAAAGTGAAGAGCAGAAGATCTTTTTCATACAAAGCATGAAGTTGACAAAGATCATTTTCGAAATTTTAGATTACAAGAAAATGTCTCAGAATGACCCTTTATCACTAATGTCAGTTGAAAAAGCATTGTTGTTGAAAACAAAGTTGAGCAAATTCTTTGCTGAATTGCCAGAGGATTGGAAAAATTATCATTCCAAAGAAAGGTACAAATCAAGATTGCATTCACATTATAATTATTTCTATATTACCTTGACATTGCCAATGTTTTTGTTCATTCTACATTCGCAAACATACATTATCAAAAACGATGATCCGTTCTTAAGCTTGGTTATTTGTGGTATCAATTCGTCGTTTAGAACTGCCGAAATTATCGAATACCAAGACCAGAATAACATGTTCAACGGTACCATTTCATACGATGTTTTTAATTCCTACAATGCTATCATGCTCTTACTATTGACATACATTTTGATTAAAGTTTCCAAAGAAGAAACTCAAAAGCCAAAGATAGATTTGAAAAATCTAGACTTTAAATATAACATCAACACCGACGAGCTTTTAAAATACATCAACTGCATTAGAAACGCTCTTTTAAACAACTTGAGAAAGATTGACGGTACAATGAAAAAAATGAGCGATGTTGTTGAGTCATTGTTACATGATTTAGGTTTGATTCCTGTTCTTAAAGCCAAGTTTGGAGCCAGAGATTCATTCATCAATGATGTACCAAAAATTGTGAAACAAAAGAAGAGAAAACAGGTTAATTTAGTTGATGATGAAAGAAATTATTCTGAATCGTATTCTGATTCGCCTGATATTGATTTCAACTGGCTTACTGGCCAGATAAATAGAACTAACACAATTGAAGACATGTCATTCAACTCCATGCTAGCGTCTCTTAATGTTGATCCCAGTTTCATAGATGCTCTGCTAGAAATGTAAAATTGAAAACGATAGAAATTATTAATTATAATGTTACATAAAATTTTGGTATATGTGAGGTGAGAAATAAACCAATTTCTCTTTAAGTAAAGAGTCACGGCGACATGATTAAAATGAAATCAAAATGATTTTTTGTAAAATTTCAATATCCTTAGTAGATTTAACAAACTCTGCCTTTGGAACATTAGGGGCGATTTTGTTAGAAGTGAAATCGGATGATTGAGTGTGAGCAAAGTGTGTATTGCTTGAATGTTTTGGTGCAGACAACGTGACCATTGCATGTGTTTCTAATGCAGCAATGATTTCCAAAAACTCGCTTCTTTTGAGAGCACTAACAACTTGCTCAAAAATATGACGTTTGCTGATATAGAATTCAAAAAAAGAAGTGACAGAAGATTCACCGAAGGATAAATTTCTGCTTGCGACCTTATGCTGGCTTTCTTCGAACTTGAAAGCAAATGCTAAAACGATACGTTGTTGGAAGTTCAAGTTTTCAATTTTTTCTTGATAGTTAATAGTAAAGGCCTTTGAACAGATCTTCACCACTTGTGTGAGTGAAAGTTTTGGTAGTTGATCCAATGGTTTTTTGTTGAGCGATTCGATGGTTTCTGTTTTCAACATCGTTTGTTCAAAGGTGTACAAGGCATGATGCATAATATCAAAAGCACTTCTGAGATCACCAGAGTTGACAGCTGCCTTTTTAGCACAAAAAACAATAGCGTTCGAAGCAACCATTGGAGTGACCTTAGTACTAATGCCAGTTTCTGCTTCGTAGAAGCTAAGGAGCTTGTCTGTGATGATGCTGGAGATTTGAGTGGCAGTGTATGGCAAAAACCTGATGATCTTTGGGTTGATACAGTTAGCTCTCAATCTGGGTAAAAGTCTGTCAGTCAGGTCCAGAGCATTAGCAATACCAACAAGTAGCACGGGACATTTCGATTTCTCAGAACAGCACGCAAATAGTTCAAATAGTGCTTGTTGTGTGGACTTGACAATGTTGTCCATTTCATCCAGGACCAGAATGAGATAATCGTACTCGGAGCTTCTTTTACTGAGTAGCTGGGCAATATCAAAAGAGCCACTGAACTCTTTACCGGTCAATTGGTCGTGGATATAGTTGAGCAGACCATTGGACCCATTGACCGTCATGCAATTGACGTTCAGAACCTTGAAACGAGTGCCTTGAAAAGAGTGGACATTCGAGCCTGGGGTTGCGTTTTCGACATCATCTGCAATGATCTCCTCAATGACCGCATTAACCTGTGCTGTCTTGCCCGTACCCGGTGGGCCGCTGATGTAAACCGAGCTTGCTTTGCGTGAAGTTATGCATTGATGCATCAATGTTCTAAGCTGGTCACCCTCCTTCTCTCTGCTACAGAGAATATAGTTTTCAGACTTTGACCCACGCGCAAAAAGATCCTTTGCTCTCGAATAGGGGCTGAGTTTCTCAGCGAGTAACTTGAATGGTTTTGTCTTGATCCCGCTTGATCCCAAATCGATAATCCTGTTATCTTTCTCAGGAGTAGTAGGTGGAGTGAAGAGACCCAACGAGTTTATCTCCTGAAGTGGTTGAGGTTTGCTTTTTTTCAGCTCCCGCGTTGAGTCCATCTCAACGTCATCGTGAACTCTCTTGTTAGCCATCATCTTGTCAACTGAAGAATAAGATAAAGAACAAATGCTGGTTTCAAAAAGTGAAAAATTACCCTTTAAGGTTTAATTGACGCGTTTGGCGTTCTATTTTTTTTCGCGTCGCGTTTTCCAAAAAATTGCCATTTTCGGCCAAAACGCTCATCTGCTCAGCAACGTTGATAGGGGTTACCCGGCCTGTGGAATTTTTCTTCTTTTTTGGTAATTTTTGTAATATCAAATTCAATATTGAGTATTTTACTTTTTTGTTATTAAGCCATTGGGTTAAATTATGGGACGGGACTACCAGGGACGATTCCCGAAAGACGACCATTCACGACGCCAGAGGAAGTTCCACAGTCCCTTTTCGTCATATTCTTCGAATCCGAACCCCTTCCCACCACAGCAGGGTCAAAGCCAGCAGCTGCCTCATACTCAACCAACGTCACAGGGGCCTAAACAACCCAGTTATTCGTCTAGAAGACACGATGAGCCATGGTATCCTCGCCGTGGAGGCTTTAGAGGACGACCTGTAGGCGGTGAGCGGTCTAGGAACCCCCATTACGGGCTATATTCCAATAAAAGATATTCACCTTACGACCATAGAAGGTCGTCAGGAGACCAGAGGTTTGCACATAATGGCTCTAGACACGACAATGGACTCAACAGACATCATGAAGGGTCTAGAAGCGGCTCATTCAATGGTCAGAGCCACGATTACCGAAATTACAGTCCAGAAGCCAGCCTCAAGTCCAGCAGTGAATCACGAAGTAACAGCGAAAACAACATGAAAAATAGTGTTCCAATGGCCTCTGAACAAAGCTATGATTATACGGCTTATGATAGAAGCATTGAAGAAGGTAACAAGGAAGCTATTTCGTCTGGTATGAAAACAGAAATTATCACTGGTATTTCTGCCAATGCTCAAGCTTCAGAAAAACCAGCTGTACAGCCTGCGGAAGAGCAAAACGCTGCTTCCATTTCACACGGAACCCCAGCTGAAAATGTTTCCACTGCCAATGCGGCCGATGAGTCAAATATTGAAGGTAACACGGAATATCATACAGCCGATGAAGCTGAAAAGGAGGACGAAAAATGGCCTCAAGACGTGGAAATGACCACAGATGAACCTCAAGCTGCGACTAAAGAAAGTGCCATCCATGATAACGAGACAATCCTTCCGAATGGAACTACTATTCAAACTGATAATGTGGTTCAAAGCGAAAATACTTCCTATAACGACACTATCACTCAAAACGTTTCCCAAAATGACGATACTGTCATTCACAACGAGGAAACCGTGTTGGAAGAACATTCCATTGACGAACAGCCTGCAGTTGATGTGTTGGAAAAACAGGAAGAAGTAGAACCAATGGAGGATGTTCAGCCAACGCCTGTGGCTCAACCAAAGGAAGTCACCACCCCACAAGAACCAACACCTCTATCCAATGCCATTCAACCAACTACATCATCAAATATCGACTATTCAAAGGTAGCAGGATGTATTTTCCCAATGAAAGAACCCGAGTTAATGGCTTGGGAATTGAACCACCAACCATTACTAAATAGAGACAAGATTCTCAGACATTTGAACACTTCTTCCGGTAATGATTTCTCCCAATATCAGCAAAAGTTAGATTCTGATTACTTGATGTTCGAACAAGCTGATGCATTTACCTTGCATAAATGTTTGACCGATGTCAAAGCACAAGTTGATGAAAAAATATCCAATTTGAATTCAGAATGGGCTTACAGGTCCAAGTTATGGAAATCAGATATTGCTTTCTATGATAACCAATTGAAGGAATTTTATCAATCTTCCGAAGAAAATAAACCAGTTGAACCTCAGCCAGTTGTCGAAGAACCTAAAACAAGGGGTAATGGTCGGCGTAGTAGGCATCATGATGATGGTGTGTCCGAATTAGAATTTATGGAAATCTTGAAGAAGCTTGAACAAGAACGTGAAACAAATCCATTAGTCAGAGCCCAATATGGTGCAGCAACTATTCCAAACATGATTATGAATCCTATTGAAAAATACGAATTTGAATCCTTCGTTGATGTTAACAACTTAAGAACTGATAAGGATCTTTGGTCAAGAAGATTATTGACTGATCCAATCGATAACTTTACAGAGCAGGAGCATGAAATTTTCACTCAAGCTTATCTCATATATCCAAAGAGATTTGGTAAGATCAGTCAACAAATGGGCGGTTTAAGAACTTCTGAAGAATGTGTTTTACATTATTATAGGACAAAGAAGGAAACAAATTACAAACAATTGTTGATCAACAAGAATAAGAAGAAGAAGAGATCTGTTACTACTGCTAACAAGAAATCAGTTAAGAAGACGAAGAATCTTAAGGGAATCATCCCTAATGTAGATTCTGAGCTTGATATTCCAAGTACTCCTATTGATGACACTAAGTTGTTCCTCGAAACAAAGAAGGGTAAAACAGGTATTACCGTTCCAATGAAACAAAGAGTTCCTTCGGAGTTAAACCTTAATGAAAATGACTCTCCTGATCAAAGCACAGTCACGCCAAATGAGTCTGGCGCTGATATAAAGGAAGAAGCCGAGAACATTTCTGTTGAAGCCAGTGTTGAACTCGTTCCTGAACCTCAAGCCGAACTTTTACCAAAAGTGACTCATCCCCATCCTAATGGGGATGCTATCGGTCCTGAAGAAAAGAAAAGAAAGAAGAGAAGAACAGAAGAAGGTCATTCATCATACTGGTCAGTTCAAGAAATTAACAAATTCCCATTGCTATTACAACAGTATGGTAGTGATTGGGATGAAATTTCGAAAGTTTTAAAAACAAAGACTGCTGCCATGTCCAGAAATTATTATCAACGTTCACTTAATGATCACCCAGATTGGAGAACTTTTGTTATCAATGGAGATGCCAATAAATCTCAGACAGTAGCTCAATCAAAATCAGTAGAGACTAAATCTCCAACTGGTGCAGAAAATACTTCTGGAGATGCAAATGGCCCACCAATTGGCCTATTTTACAAGAAACCAGAAACTGTTTCAAGTAATTTGGAACAAAGACCTATTGAGCAAACCACTGGTTCTGCAAACTTTGCAACTGCTTCAGTTTTATCAAGTGGAAACTACGCTCTTCCTCCTTTGACGCCACACATACCAGTTACTTCACAGCAGAATTTTGTTCATAGTACACCGTCAGTGGAAGTCAAGAGTGAATTATCTGAGATTCCTAAACCACCAGTTCGGGCATCAATTAGATCATTACTCAACAGTGATGACATTCAGCCCGAAGAAAAGGTTGTTAAGCTGGAACCAAATACAGTACCATTATATCCAGCTGTTGCAGGTATTAACGGCTTGGCAGCAGTTGCAGGTTTGTATGCCAATACTACATCAACTGAAGTTGTTAAGGAACAATACAAATCCATATTGTCACAACAACCTCAGCAACAGGCCGCTTCAGTGTCAAACTCTGTACAAGTTTCGCAACCACAACCAGTCATCAAACAAAACAACATGAGCGCATTGAATGCACTTGCTAAAGTTGCTTTTGAGCAAAATTAAATGAAATCAAACTAAATTAGTACCATTGTATATTATCGATTATTTGTATCATAAACAACACATATGTTATATAAACCATAGATAATGTATTTGTACATTAAACAAGAACAGCATTAACTCTCACTCTTTGACAAGAAGGAGGTAAAGTTGTGGTGATGTTGAAATACATCAACTGATATAAAGTATCAGAATAGCCATAAGGATCACCTGTATTTTTGCAAGCAGCCCAACCATTTAAATCGCCATTCACACTCAAGGCGTATCCCAATTTATCCTCAACTAATTTGTAATGGCCGTTAGGCCCTGACACAGAAATCTGAACCAAACCACCAGATCCAATGTTCCAGTAAATAAACGTATTATCAACAAAGGGTTGATATAATTCATGAGAAAATTTGTTATAAATGTTTATTGGAGCATCTGTTCCTGTTAAAAACGGATAAGTAATACCAGCTCCCTCATGATAATTAACTATACCTGTGCCGGGATATCTCAAATCTGGAAAGTGATGGGAGCTTGCAAATAACTTAATATTTTGCTCACACTTTTCAATAACATTTCCGCTTGGCTCTTTAACAACATCTGCTGGTGCTGGCAAAGCCAAAACTGAATAAATGCTGAGCACTAAAGGAAGAATTTGAAAGTACATTATAAATTTAAGAGGGTGTTGTTAGTCCTTGTACATATGGGCGGGAACCCCCCTTTTATACTATTTTTTATAATAAATAAATGCTTACAAGATCTTTTGCTGCAACCTAAAGTGGAATGGGATGTGTTTAATAAAAAACCATATGGGTTTTTTAAATGGAAAGCAATTTAGCGCAGCTAAGCACCGTGTGACGTACATTGAGGGAAAGGTGTTAAAAATTGGGAGAAAATGAGTGATTGAAGCAAAAATCAAGGTACAAAATAAATAGTTACAAAATCAAGTTGTGTAGTATACTTAAATGAAAGAATATAAGGAGTACAAGAGAGAAACAACAGAAACAACAGCAAACACGGAAACGGTCATGTTAAAAGTGGCTGCTTCTTTAATCATACGTTCTTTAACCGGCTTATCCAATTGCATTTTCTTGTAGGCATTCAAATATTCAGGAGTTTCCATTGGTTTAACACTCTTTGGTAAGTGAGCAGGATTTGGGTTCAATTCTTCAATAAATTGTTCTAATTTGCCACATTTAATGGCTATTGCTAAATAATGAGGATCCGAGACAGGACACTTGTGATGAATGATTCTCAAGTAAGAAGAAAAGACATTTAAAACGTCTTGTAGAGTTCTTGAATTTAAAATCAACTCACATGCAGTACCCTTTCTAATCTTGACATTCTTCTTGAAAACATTACCATTTTGGAAAACTTCAGCTAAAGTTGCAATTGCCATAACCTGTGGAATAGCACAAAAGTTGAAAGTCGATGAATCATAAACTCTTGAAAGATAAATCAAACAATCTTGAATATGATCCATAGCATTTAAAACTAGATGAGAAACACAATGTAAACCATTGACAGAGTTTTCAGGTTGAACAAAGTCTTTTAATTCCTTAGCATACAAACTCCAAATTTCTTTTGGCCAGAAAGATCTACCATCAAGTAAATCTTCATGATAATCTCTGATGATGTTTGTTTTTTGTAAGAACAAACCCATCGATTCACTTAATTCCATTTCGTTCAATAATTTTGGATCAGCAAAATCGGCAGTACATGAGATCTTAGTCAAACCTTCACCAACTAAACCTGCAACATAATGACAGTATAAATCGTAGTCCTTGATAGTTTTAACACCGTTCAAGTTGAATTCTTCATCGTTAATGTAATCGGCCATACCATTACCCATCTTATAAGTAATTTCCTTGATGATATCTTGGTATTCTGGTTTCAATTTATGATATTCAATTAAAATACTTGGAAATTCCAACAAAACAATCTTATCCTTTTCATTTGGTCCGTTACCATCGAAGGACCAATCTTTAAGAGCCAACTTTTCGTCGAATGATCTTAATAATGGGATCTTAATTTTGGGATCAATGGTCATGTCATCTTCAACAGTGTCTAAAGCTCTAAGAACAAGATAAAAAATCATGATAGCATTTCTCAATTCTGGATTTAATTCCTTAATAACAGCAACAAAAGATCTTGAAGAATGAGTTAACAATTTATAACACATTTTTTCAGATTCACTTTTCATTTCTAATGGGTAATTGAGTGGCTTAAAAAACTTGAGAAAAATCACAGCTAATAACTCATTAGGATGGGTTAAAAGTTCAGCGATTTTACCCATTATGGCTAGTTGATGTATGAAAAAAACAAGAACAGAAGTGTTGAAAAAAACAAGAGTGAGAAAAAAAATAAACTCTATACGATAATTCTCGTATACAATTGTTTTGACAAATGAAAGCAATAAAATTTATATAACATGTATTTATAAAGAGGCAAGTTTGCACATCATTTTATGTTTTGTATATTTTTCTTCAAGTTCAAACGATTTATGGCAAATATCGCATTTGTATTTTCTGAAATGAGTTTTCATATGTTTGTTAAGGTTGGAGGATTCATTAAATCGTTTTTGGCAAATGTGACATTGTAGCGGCTTGACACCAGAATGGACTCTTTTGTGAATTGTCAAACTAGAAGATGTCTTGAATTGTTTAGCGCAGATATCACATTTGTATGGTGTTTCACCAGTATGTATTCTCATATGTTGTTTCAACATGAGTAGCAATGAGAACCTCTTCCCACAAACTTCACATTGGAACGGCTGATGTTTGGTGTGAGTGTTGAGATGCCTGACAATTTTTTGTCGTTGAACAAATGGACGACACCCTCTATCACAATTTGCCCACATACATTTATAACTCGACTCACCGGAACCAATATGGACATCGATCAAGTGATTGGTCAAAGCGCCCGTTGAATCACACGTGTGATTGCAAACATTACCATCTTTGACCCATTTACAAACGTGTTTGCCAGTAGGTTCTTTGTGCGTCGGAACATGTTGAAATAGTTCTTGAATATCATTGGAATTAAATCCACAATCATCCCATTCACATTTGAACAAGGAAGATGTATTGTTATCGTTGGTAATATCGATCGCACTCATGTGTTGTTCCAATAAATGTTTGTCAATATCTCCCGTTGACTCATTACAGTCTAACCATTTACAAACTTGTGAAAAGTTGAGGTCAGTGACATTAGGAGAATTCAATTGATGAAGGAAGTTAGTGAATTGGTTATCGGTATGATCATGGGGATGAGAATGGACATCACCACTGTTATGAATGTGATGATGATCATGTCTGTAACCATTAGCTTGAGTTCCATCATGTGACAGTTTCCTCTTTAGCCTCTCTTTCACCACAGGAAGCACAACTTCGTACCCCTGTTCAATCTTCATCTCATTTGGTGACACTGCATTTGCAAACGTGATGAAATCCGTGTTTTCATTCTCGAATTTAACATCAGTTTCAGGATTCTTATTACAATTGGGTAAAATGAAATCATGAGGCATATCAGGTAACTTCAAATGATGATGATGTCCGCCGTTTTGGCCATGATGATCATGGTGATGGAGGATCAAGTCATGTGAATGGTAATTTTGGTCATTACCACCATGATGCAAATGCAATAAATGATGGTGGTGTTGATTTGCTTGCTGATGAAGAGGAAGAGTATTTCCATGGGCTTGATTAGAAGTGATGATATCACGCTGAAATGATTTCTCATATTTGGGGAGATTACTATTGTCCATACACTTGGCCAGTATCGAGTCCAAATTAACCAGATCATCAGCCTTCAAATGTTCATCGAGATCACAGAGCCCATCATCTCTATTGCAGCACGGAGTGTCATGACAATGATGATCCGCCATGCTCTGTTTATCAGCTTTATAATAAGAGGTTGAATTCAAAGAAGAGGGGGTTGTGGGTGGGTCTTTATGGCACAGATCAATGCAACAATTGGGATCAAAATCCCAAAGTTTCAAATTCGGGCGACTGTCATCATTGGATTTTGTTGTATCACTGTCATTATCCAGAACCTTAGGCCCACTTGGAACGATATGCGATTGATCAAAACAGCATTCCAGAAATTCCGCCAAAAGATTCTCATTGAGTCCACAGTTGTCTGTGTTCACTGGATCCATTGATTCTCTCATGAGAGTTGTGTCATTGAAGTTAGCCTGAAAACGTAACCATTCCAGTTGATAATCTCTTAAATAGAAAAAGTTTGTTCCATTGACAACCTTGCTGGTGCCGGACATTACTTGCCAGCGTGTCGCAACACGACATTTTATGTGTCGCGGTTCATAAAATGCGATTTAGCTCACAACTGGCTCAAAATGGATGCGATGAGCTCGTCACTGGTGAGCACTGTGTCATGGACGTATTTGTTGATCACAGCGGTGATCTGGCTCACGATTTCTGCTTCTTCTGAAGAAATCTGTGAACTGGCGGCGCTGGGCCCACCGCTCCGAGGCGCAGAGGATCCTTGGCGTTTCAGGAGTTTCTCCTTGATGATTGCATTCAGTCTCACGTTGTTTTTTGTCACAATGGACGGGTCTTGCTCAATAGTTAGACGCACTAGCTGTTGTATCAACGGGGTTATTTCTTCCTCGCAGGGTGTGAAGTTTTCTAGCAAGAGCTTTCGGTGATTATCAAAATGACCCTGTGACTTGAATTGCGCAACAAAGTCAACCTTGCTGTCGGATTGCATTGCTAGAACTCTCGGTTTCGCAATTTGAACACAAGAAACAAAGACACCAACTTTTTCTTACAGATTTTGTTTTACATAATGTATGTTTATCGCTAGCGTTTGTCAAAATAGTTGACTCAAAATGGACTGACAATGTAGCGACTAAATCAGAAACACCAAAAATAGATGTAATAGTTTCATAGTTTACGAGTACTGAATCTGCGCTCATTTTAGAGTTCAACTGCTGCAGGTTTAGCCAACATTACTATTGAAAACAGCGCTCAAAACCAAAAAAATGCAGCATTTTTTTATACTACAGCTTGATGCAGCTTACGCCACTACATGTGATAACTTTGGCTATTATGCGCTTTTCCGTTTTGGTGCAACACACACAACAGGCCACACGCGCTGAGCACATCACGTGACATGGTGTGGGTTTTTTTAAATTTCCAGCGTGGGATTGAAGAGTGGGATGCCTATTTTACTAAGAGCACACTGTTACTTATTTACTTTGTTGTAACGGGATGGAAACAGCGCCTGTGCCCAAAACACGAGGCAGGAAAAGAATAAGGCAGGGTCCTCCATATTGCTGCGACTACCCAGATTGCGAGAAATCTTTCCAGCGCTCAGAACATTTATCTAGACACAAATTGAATCACAATCCACGAACCATTTTTAAATGTCAGCATTGTGATAAAACTTTTGTGCGCCATGATTTGCTCGTACGCCATGTGAAGAGACACGAAGCCAAGATAAATAGAGCTAATGTTCATCCAGCTGGGGCGAAGCCAGATGTCAGCAAGTTGAATAACAGCACCAAGAATTCAAATAATCCTCAAGGAATTTATGGAGCTGGCGCAGATGTAGCTCCAGGGTTTTTGAATAATGTTGTTCAAGAACACAATGTGGGGGATATGTCTGCATCCGTGGTTGATCTGTACCCTTTGCAGACTTCTACATCAATCCAGAGTGCTTCGAACAATTTAATAATGCCCCCTCAACAGCCATTGACTTACATGAACTCACAAACGCAACCTGCAGATTATATGTCAGGGTCCAATTACAATAGAAACCCCAACTTTCTCAACTGGTTATTTACGGAAAATCAAGTGCAAGCTCATCAGCTACCGTTCAATGATACTTTTGACTTGAACGACTTCAGAATGACAAATGATAACCCTAATTTCTTACTGTCCGATGAAATATTCAGAATTTCGGGATCAGCGAATGGAAATGTTGCAGGCACAAGCGTTGGTACAGTGAATCGGGCCAGTGCTAATTCGCTAGACCCCGACGCAAGAAATGTTCCAGCAGATGAAACCCAAGGTAAAAACCCAGTTGACAGTTTGAAATCGTTTCAACAATCTCAAGGTGTTCAAGGAAACAATACAAATAATCAAGAATTATGGACATTGACAAAACTCCAAATGAATCAATTTGCGGCTTTAATTCCTAACTTGACCCAGTTGGAGGATTTCACCATCTTGAAATTCCAAAAAACATTGAAAACTTATTGGAACTTTTGGCATCCAAGATTCCCGGTGCTTCATAAACCAAGTTTTGTTGCAGCAAAAATGGAACCCATCTTACTCCTTTCTATGGTCATGTTAGGGGCCAAACTTTACATTTGTGTTGATAATGAAATTTGCGATGTTTATGAAAGGTTACAAGATTATAAATTATTGGCAGATTCAATTTGTGAACCATTACGATGGTTGATTTTCTCATCACCACATTTTGCACCACCTGCAAAGGTGTGGATTGTCCAGAGTTTGGTCATGTTAGAATTCTACGAAAAACAATCAACTACGAGAAGATTACATGAGAGAGGCCATATCCATCATGGGACGACTATTCAATTATTAAGAAGATCGCCTGCTCTTGGTGGTACACCTACAAAATACGACACTAATCATAATTTTGTGGAACACTGGGTCAAATGGATTGAGGTTGAATCTTTGAAACGTGCAACATTCATGTGTTTTTATATGGATGCTACAGATGCAATCAATTTTGGTCATCAGATGTTGATTTATGCACATCAAATGCAAATGACTATGCCTGTGGATGATAAAGTTTGGGACTCAAATTTTGAAGAGTTCAAAGTGAATTACCGAACTTCTAAAAGGCCGAACTTATTTCTCATTGAGTTGAAGAATTTAATGAATGGTGAGGCGCGTAAGAGTTGTTCATTCACTAAAAAAATTCTCCTTGCAGGTCTTTCTTCGATCTTATTTCAAATTCAACAAAGAGATATGCAAATGATTTTCGGGATTGATAAATTTTGTAATTCAGTCTCAAACAATTGGAGAGATTTATTGACAGTTGCATTTTCCATTTGGAGAAATGACATTGGAGAGAGTTGTTGCTCAAGTAAAACAGCAATCAATAGTTTGAACTCTATGGGCAATTCATCACAATTTTCAACCTCGGATACAAGATGTAAATGTATCAATTATCACGTTGCACATGTTTATATGTCAGTTTCACATTATGATATAATGATAATGGCGGGTGCACCAGGTAGGATGAACGTTAAACCTCATTCTAAGGAAGAACGATTATCCATTGAAAGTAGAGTTTTTGAATGGTCGAAAACGAGGCATGCTGAAGTATCTGTTGTTCAGTGTTATTTGATGTTATTTGAAATGTATTTAAGTCCACAAGATTCTATTTATGATTATGATTATGATTATTTACCAGATGCAGATTTGTTTTTCAGATCATACGTTATTGGATATTGTACGTTGGTCATTTGGTGCTATAATTATATCAGGTATGGGTACAAAAACTTAGATTTGTCAAAAGATACTAATCAATGCGGGTTGGCATATTTAAGATCGATACGATCTCAATTAACAGAAAGAAGTGGAGTCAAGTTGCATACGTGGTTTGAAAGGTCAAGTGGATCTAAATTTTATGGTGATTTAATGAAGTGGTCCAACGTTCTTCATTTTGTCGAAGGCAAGGAGAATATGATTGGCATACTCGGTCTCATTGGAAACAGTCTCTCCAAAGCTGAGTATGCATGTACTATGGAGTTGGGTAAGTTGGTTTTGTTTTGTAAAGAAAGAAGTCTGAGAGCAGCAAGGGGTGAAGATTCCAATGAAGGATATAAAGATTGTGTGCTAGAAGATATGTATAATTCCAAGAAGTAAATGAGAGGGGTGCAGCAAAAAATAGAGTTGCTCTTGTAAACAGTTTTAATTAATAATAATAATAATAATGTAATATAATCTGGAACAGCAAGTAGGTTGTTTGATTTGATGGCAAGTATTAGCATAGTGAAGTGAAACTTGATTGGTTTACTAAAGAAAAATTCACAAATGAAAGCAAGATTGAAGTGAAGGTTTCGTATTGATCGTTTGAGCCCACTGTCTCATGTGAATCAATTAAAAAATTCAATGCTTAGTGCATCGCGATCAAGCAGTCAATTAAAATTTAGGTATAGATTAGTAGTATGTAGATATACAAAATATGGACTAAGAAGAAGAATGATTGACTGGATGATATGCCAATGAATATTGAGTATTGGATCCAAATTTTCGTAATTGGATATGCTCTGAAATTAGATTCACACCTACTCAATAGGAGTCTTTCTATCAGAATAGAAAAAATTCACCATCAGCAGCAATAGCGATAGCTTGGTAACTAGCTAACGCTCTTTATTTTGCTTACATTCCCATTTCCGCTTGTAATTCCCTCAAGGCTCTCTCGTCTTCGTCTTCTTCTTCCTCCGCCTCCTTGTCCTTTTCAATCTCTCCAACTGGAGCATCGGGCATTTTAATTGGTTCCACATTCTTCTTTTCTTCGACCTTATGAGTGTCCACCAAATTATTCTGGACAACTTCTTCTTGTAAAGCGGCCAATTCTTCATCCAATTCATCTTCATCGACTAAATCAGTTCCCAGAGGTCTTGAAATGGCATCGGATATTTCTTCGCTAATTTCCACCTGTTCTCTAATTTCATCCATCGTGTCATCAACTTTATCAATGTTAAACTCTTTATGTATTTGTTTCATTGCATGAGACCCCTGTTTCATGGCTTTCATAGTTTCCATATTCAAATTAGCAGACTCGATTGAAGATAACTGGATTTCCAAAGATTCAATCTGATTAGTGATTTTTTCGTACTCAGATTCAAATTTGGCCTTCTTTTTCAATGCCATCTTTGCTAGTGCTGTCTTATTAGACGCAACATAATTCTTTGCAACAGAACGTTGATCATCAATTTGTTTTTCAAGAAATGTTGATTTCTTATTCAATGTCGCAATGTGTTCTCTCAAATCAATGATAGCTCGCTTAGGTGTATCCTTTTGTTTTGTAGATCCAAACATGTAGTTCCACATCCTTGTTTTACTGCTTTTTCGCTGCTTGCAAGCTTAAGGAAGTTGTGTTCTTATCACGAGGCGAGAAAAAAATGTCTGGCCTGGCGACACGATGCTGAAATTGGCAGTTGCTCATCTGCTCAGCTGTGTTTAAAGCGAGGAAATGTGAGAATAAGCGGGAAATAATGAAAGCGGTAAAAGCAATTTAGAATTGTGTAAGAGAGAATAAGTTTCAAGCACTTAGTTAAGTTTTTAGTGGCTGCCAGATTTGGTGAAATGGACTTTGGTAACTAAAGAAATTATAGCTGAGGCTAACCTTTGTGTGTAATGTGTCAAATAGTAAGCCATGTGCGTGAGAAGTACAAGAGTTGTAAAGAATTGATAGTTCTAGGTCATTTCAATAGTGCAAAAAAAAGAAGCTCAAACGGGCTTGGTGATGAAAAACAATCAACAAGCCAGCGTATTTCAAATTGGAAGCGTTATGGCGCAAACTGGATGAGAACATAACAAAGAAATGAAAGCATTGGTACTAGAAAAACAAATTACTAACAGTGAAGTTATCAGTGTTGTAAGTTTTTACAATGAAACTCGAACACTTTTGTGAAAAACACACTCCAGGTGTCAGCACTATCGACTAAAATCAAGATGCAAGTACTAAAAACCTCGCTAAATTGCTTCACACTTCAATTCTGTGACTAATCAACACTGTATTTGCTTCTAGTGCCCTTCTAGAACCAGAATGTCAATCCCATCGGCAATTCCAGGCGTGATAAGTCTGGATAAATCTTTTTCTTACTACAATCATAGCCTAACACAGAAAAACGCTCAGCACTATTCAGTCTAGAAGCATTAACCTAAATTTATCCACTACAACTATAAATAGTATGGGACTACATAATGATACCCTCCCATCAGTTGCATAAGCCATTCCAGGTCTATGAAAAATCTAAAGAGATCTTTTTCATAGCCTATCATAGCCTAATGTAACAAAAAGGCTCAGCCCAAACCAGCCTAGAAGTCATAAATTAAATCAATTATAGGTTATAAATGAAGATATCACAGGACCTGTGGACAGGTCAAATGAACGGACACAAAATGCACCATTACACTTGAACGTCTTGGTTTTCTGCCTCCTTAGAGTAATCTAACAAGGTCCAGAACTTCCAGATACCGAAAGCGATGAAAGAACCAATGATAGGACCGATCCAGTAGATCCAGTGGTAAACTGGGAATTTTCTGGCAGCAACAGCAGCACCAAGAGTTCTAGCAGGGTTCAAACCGGCACCAGTGTAGTAAACACAAACCAAGTGTCCTAACATCAAGGACAAACCAATACAAACTGGAGCAAAATCATTGAAAGAAGACTTTTCAACAACGGTCATGAGCACAGTGATACAGAGCAAGGTGACACCAAAAGCTTCAAGCATAAGACCTCTACCCTTAGAACAACCACCACCTAAAGCGTTGGCAAATGCAACAGGACCAGGAGTCATGGCAGAGGCAGCACCACCAGCAGCCATACCAGCAATCAATTGGGTAACCATCATGCAGAGACCCTTGATTGGGTCAACCACTCTTGCTAAAACCAAAGTGAGAGTAACAGCAGGGTTCAAGTTACCACCAGAGATCTTAGCAGTGAGGAAAATAGCAATCATAACACCGAAACCGAAACCGTATGAAATCATAATGAGCTTGGCAGGGTTGGAGCCTTCAGAACCGTAAAATTCGTCCTGGTTGGCAATTTGAGCAATTACGTAGGCAACCCAGAGGAAAATAAAAGTACCAATGAATTCACCAGACACAACAACAAACAGGTCTTTCAAAGACCCTTGGAGAGCAAAGTATGATTTTTTAGCTGGAGCTTCCACTGGAGAGTATCCCAATTCGTTTTCAGCGTCCATGTTGTAAGAAGAAGATGAGAAGAAGAAGGTGGACTGGGATGGAAACTTGTGGGTCTGAAGCGGCCTTTTTATACTTTTGCGAGAATTGAGATCTTTACACAGGGCAGGATGCATCTCATGCGTAAACAGAGGATTAAAATACGAACCAGACGGGCTAGAAGAAAATGGTTACTTGCAATATGCTCCGTGAGAATGGGGGATCACGATTGTGTTGTTTTCATGTCTGTGGCCCCTCTGGGGCGCTCAAACAGTTTGCGTTTGTCGTGCATGCTTAATATTTGCGTTCCCTAAATAGGAATTTCCGTTTCGGGAAATCCAACAGATTTGGAATAAATTACACGACAAATTAGTAAAAAATGGCAAAAAATGGGGGGTCGGAAAAGAAGGAAAACTAATCTTAATTGAATGTGTAAATTGTGCCGTCATTCAGCTGCTTCTCTCTTGTGCCCTCTCGTCAATGAGCATTTTTTGCCTCTTTAGCTTCTATTTTCTTTGTTCCTGGGTCTGACTTTTGACAGCGAAAAAAATTAAATTTTTTGCTGCATATTGCCTTCTGCTCAGTGCTGTCAAAAGGTTAATGAGACACAAATCACTAAACCAAGCCGTAAGACAATGAATCCAAAAACCATATGATTGGGAACCGCGTTCAAATGTGAAATTTTGCGTTTTTGCGAGCCCCGCAACCAGTGAGGGAATATCTTTTCATATCTTTTTGTCTGCACTGGCACCCGCATTTTTTCTTTGCTGTTTTCCCTGTTTGGTGAGAAAACGCATTGGGGAAAGAAAAATTCCCAAATGAGTAAGGCAGTGCAGGGGGCAGGGCAAACGAGGCAGTGCAACGCGCCAATGCTGATCGCCTTATTGGCTTACGTAAGCCATGTGAATTACGTAAGCCGTCGTGTCGTCGGCTGCTTGGCAATTCCTATGCAGATAACGGCTCGCAAAACCTGCATGTACGCGTTAGTGGAGGGCTCCGTGCACTCCTGGACGCCTATGGCCCTGTAAACGCGGCGCGGCCTGAGCAGCACAGTGTCCCGAACCTGTGCCGCCCTCATAACAGGCTCGTCTCTTAAAGCCATTTACACCCCCGCGTGGATTCTACTTTAACAGTCCTATAGAGAGTCTTATCTGCATTGTTCTAAACGCACCCCGCATTTTGCATTTTGGCATTTTTTTCTCTGTCTCTAGACACAAGCGACAGTCCGCGCTGTTGGGGTCAGCTGTCACGCCTCAAGCGCTTGTCACACCCTCCGCATTTCCCACTTAATGAGCATTCCACAGGCCCAGGTAGACTGACCCAGACTAGCTGTTAGCCACTATCTCCGCCATGAACTACAGCCAGCTGCCGTAATCTCCGTTTCGAAACTCAGAACAAGACATTGCAATGCGGGCTTCACTTATCGTGCGAGGATGTTTGAAGCATTCACAACTCCCCTAGGCGAAACTTGGACTTCCAATGTCACTCTTCCTTTGATCCAGCAATCCCTCCTCTTGGTTCCCAGCTCGCTTTTGCATGCCTCTTTCAATAGCTTCTCTCAGTATTCGGAATTTCGCTTTCCGAACTCCGAAGATATGAAATCTCCGGGGTGTCACCGAAAACCGTTTAGGGGGTGTGAAATGGTGGAGGGGGTTAATATTCGTTAATTTGACTATAGGGGGTGTCAAAAGATTTGACCAATATCTGAAAGTAAATTGTAGCTGCAGAACCCGCGAGCTTCCGAAAACATATTCCCCCTCCAATGCCCTCAAATGGGGTGAGTCATTTTATTTACCATTGATTCCATTTTGCTGAGTAATTGAAAAATATCAAATTTTGTTATATTTTTGTCTTAGTAAGCTTTTTTCCTAAAAACGGGTATAAATACAAGTGGATTTGGAATGTTCGTTTTAAATTCTACAAAAAAGTCTCTTGTTAATCATTTGACTTTAATTAACAAAATGTCGACTCTATCTACTTCTGTTACTTTCCCTATCATCAATCAAACTTACCAACAACCAACGGGTTTATTCATCAATAACGAATTCGTTGAAGCTAAGTCTGGTAAGACTTTTGCCGTCACCTCTCCAACTGACGAATCTCTGATTGCTGACTTGCAAATGGCCGATGAAAAGGACGTTGAAGTCGCTGTTCAAGCCGCATCTGAAGCTTTCAAAACTTGGAGATTCGTTGCTCCTGAAAAGAAAGCTTTGCTCATCAACAAATTGGCAGACTTGATTGATCAAAACAGAGATCTCGTTGCTAAAATTGAATCCATGGACAATGGTAAGGCTCTCCATTGTGCTCAATTTGATATCAACTTAGTTGTCAATTATTTGAGATACTGTGCTGGTTACTGTCAAACCTTAGATGGTAGAACTATCACTACTGATGAATTGCACCAAACTTGGACTAGAACCGAACCTTTGGGTGTTTGTGGTGCCATCACTCCTTGGAACTTCCCATTACTCATGTGGGCATGGAAAATCGGTCCTGCTTTAGCAACTGGTAACACTGTCATTCTCAAGCCAGCTTCCGCTACTCCATTGTCTAACCTTTTTGTTTGTCAATACGTTAAAGAAGCTGGTATTCCAGCTGGTGTCGTTAATATCATTCCTGGTTCTGGTAGAGGTTGTGGTAACTCCATTATCCAACATCCAAAGGTTAAGAAGATTTCATTCACTGGGTCTACTGATGTTGGTAAGACCGTTATGCAACAATGTGCTGGTACTATCAAGAAGGTTACATTAGAACTTGGTGGTAAGTCTCCAAACGTTGTTTTCAAGGATTGTAACGTTGAACAAACCATTCAAAACTTAATCACTGGTATCTTCTTCAACGGTGGTGAAGTTTGCTGTGCTGGTTCAAGAATTTACATTGAAGCTACTGATAAGCAATGGTATGACGATTTCTTAGCAAAGCTCAAGACTGCTGTTGAAAACTTGAAGGTTGGTAACCCATTCGAGACCGGCACTTACCAAGGTGCCCAAACCACTCCTGACCAATTCCAAACTGTTTTAGACTACATTAAGCTTGCTAAGGATTCCAACCTTAAGTTGCTTACCGGTGGTGAAAGAATTGGTGACAAGGGTTACTTTGTTCAACCAACTTTGTTCTACGATGTTCCTCAAGACAACAAATTGACTCAAGAAGAAATCTTCGGTCCAGTTGGTGTTATCTTACCTTTCACATCTGTTGATGAATTGATCCAAAAAGCCAACGATTCTGATTTTGGTCTTGGTTCAGGTATTCACACTGAAGATTTCAACAAGGCCATCTACGTTTCTGAAAGATTAGATGCTGGTTCTGTTTGGATCAACACTTATAATGATTTCCACCAAGCTGCTCCATTCGGCGGGTACAAACAATCTGGTATTGGTAGAGAAATGGGTGTTGAAGCTTTTGCTAACTTTACTCAAACTAAGTTGGTTCGTGCAAAGATCACTAAGCCAATTTTGTAAGTATGCCAATGGTTGGTATTCTGTTTTGTATCACTTTATAACTATAAGCGAGGTTCATTGAGAAAACAGTGCATATTCAACACCAAAGAAAACATGAAAGATGGTGGGTGGTTTAATTTCTACCCTCTGTGCTATTGGATTTTAGCCACTTACTTCACTTAACCACACCGTGTTTTCATAAGCCATTTGAAAGTCACGTGACTTCTGGCATAAGATTCCATAAATTCAGACCAAAAACATCAAGTGAGTCAATTCAAGTTCACAAACCTACGTCGTATCCTTGAAATTCTTTGCATTTAACATGCTTTTGAACTTTCTCCACTACCAATTTCCCCACGTATTTTACACATAACCAACTTCTTCTCTCGGTCTTGTGGAGAATTTTTTTTGGCTTTGCTGGCCATTCATCATCATCTATCTAAACATGGCAATCTACATGCTCTTGAGACATAGATTGGTCCAGTTTATAAAACAAAAATCTAAGGTTTCGGTTCTATTGCTGGTTTTGGGACTTATAGCGATGTCACTTGTCTACTCAGGCCCCTGGAATGGCTTACAAGAAGACAAGCCAAATAGACAAATTCATTCATATGGGCGTGTTATTCATGATTTTCCCAACCATACTGATTTCAAGTTGGAAGAAATAAACACAATACTGCTTGACATGCTGTCTTTCCAACCTAAGAAGGACGTTGGGGAATCTAAGTTTGCTTTCAATGGACTTACAAATAAACTTTCATTCTTGAATAGAAAAACTTTAGAAGCAGAAGTTGAGATGCCGGTTAAAGTGATGAGAGAACTTAAGGAAAAGAACGAGGAGATGCTAAAATATTTGGTCGACTCCAATTTTGTTCAACCACAATTTCAACATAAATCAGGTGCTGTGATTGTTGGTGGTGCAAAAAATGACGCTACGTGGTCTGCTCTCATGACAGTACGTATATTTAGAAAAATGGGTGGTAGTATTCCAATTGAAGTCATGATCCCTACAATGGACGATTATTACCGTGATAAAGAAATCTGTGATAAGTATTTGAAAGATCTGAATGCACAATGCTATATTCTCGAAGACAGAATAGATTTGAAAAGGACAACTTTGCAAGGAGCACATTACATGTGGTTGTTTGACCAGATCAAGATGGAAATGGCGATCTTGTCAAGTAGATTTGAAAAGGTTCTTTATTTGAAGCCAAATGTTCTCATCTTGAAATCGATTAAAGATTCCTTATTCAATTCCAAAGTGTTTAAAAAGAACGGGTTATTATTCTGGAATAGTCATGACAAGAGATTTACAAGTCCCGAGTTCTATTCACTGAACAGCATTAAGATCGATTCGACTCATTTGAAAAGTGTCAAGGGCTTCCCATTGCCTAAGTCCATGCCTGTGACCGAATACGGTGACAAGGAGCCTGAGTTCCATGATCTAGTGGGCTCATTACCATACAGACAGACTTCAGACTCGATGGTATTGATTAACAAGTTGACACATTTCAAAGCCGTGCTTCTCTCTCTTTTCTACAACATGTACGGTGATGATCTGTATTATCCATTGTTGTCTGTGAATCCAGAGATGGACAATCCGGCCAAGGCAGCACTTATTGCTGCTGCACATGTTCTTGGAATGGAGTACCACCAGAACAATCTTGACATTGAAACCATTGGGTTCCAATACATTGATCATTTCCAACGCATCGGTGACATTCATTTTGACCCACTAGCAGATCAGCAATCTCTCGAAAGGTTCATTCATGTTACCAAGGACGAGGCCGATCTCACTTGGTCCAATTATCAACTGTTTGTCGAGACATTGAAGTTGGGTAAAAACTCACAGTTTTTGGAATTGACTAAGTTTGAACTCAAACCAATTGAGCTGTTTAGTCAAGACTTGATGTTCAAATCTAACGGAGATCGTGTTTCTGTTTTCAACTCCCAGTACATCAAGCCAAAGTTTGAAGTGGAGCTCTGGAAAGTCATGAATGATTACATCTGTAACTACGAACTCAGATGTTCTTACCTAGAAAGACACTTCATTTCCCGCTCTGCAAGACAGCAGTTCTGTCAGAACAAAATGAAGAATCACATTATGTGGCTCGACTCCCAGGCTCGTTGAATGCTCTGTTTGGGAGGACAACAAACCCTTGTCTCCTATGTATAATTAGTGTGTTATAGTATATGCAACATGATTTGCTATTGCTGAGTGTGCTGAGCGAATGAGCGCGCTTCCCCGGAAAATAAACCCCACAGACTGCCAAATTTAGTGTTAAATGGTATTTTTGGGGGTTCCAAAAATGCCAGCGTGACAGGAGTTGCCCGCTTGCATAGTGACAACTTGTAGCTACATTTTGATATAGTTTTCACCCCCTCAACCCCTCTGGAAACCCCCTCTAATTGCACATTTCCCATTTTTAGAAGATAAATCGTGACGTTGAAATTATTCAACGGCCCCCATCATTTGTTCTTTAATCAGCAATGTGTGCTATGGAACTGGAAAAGGACGGTTCAGCTCCTTGGAATATCATTAAGAATCCGCTCAACGGTCGTACACGAATTTCGCAGGCCTGTGACCGTTGTAGAGCGCGTAAAATCAAGTGTTCAGGCAAGAGCGATAACAATCCCCGATGCACGAATTGTGAAAAGGATGGTTTTCAATGTGTGGTGAGTGATAAGCTCACAAGAAACAGCTTCCCCAAGGGATACACTAAGGGCCTCGAACTGAAGCTACTCGATGTTGAATTACAGAGAAATCAGTTGATTATGGAAGTTGCAAAACTCAAAGAAGCGCTAAAGCTGGGCGGTAAAGAAGACGTGGTGAAGTCAATTCAGAGTCAGTTTGAAGGTAACTTGGTTCAGAGTATGGATTTGACTGCTACTGCAACTTCAAATGGTGTTAGCCCTACTGGAGTGAGGCAAAACGCTGACAGCAAAGTTGCTGATGGTGATGACAGTGATCATGCAGCTGATTCGTCGAGTCATTTTGCAGGCTTAAAAACTGATGGTAATGGTCTTCTGGAATTGAACCAGAACATTATGTCCCCGTTCAATACCTTCATGAAGTCATTGAAAACTACCACATTCAATGGGTATGAAATGTCATCTTCAGATTCACAAAAACAAGCTTCTTTGACCGACGAAGAGGATCCGGAAACACTCTCGGACATTTCAAACACCATGTTCAAGTACCATCTGAATCTCAATAGATACTTGAACTTGATTCTCTACAAGTTGGTGCTGCCGTTATTCAATTATTCCGCTTCTACCTCTTCCTCCTCTTCAGGGTCCAACAAAAATCTAGACCATCTCATTTGGCTTTTTTTCAACGACTACAATAAGTTGATTCCGATCTTGGATTTTGAGCTGTTCTACAATGATTACTTGAACTTCATTACTACTTACACGTTGCAGAACTCGACCTATCAAGAAAACGGAGAAACAAAGAAAAAGTACTATGAGTTCAACCTCAAAGAACAAGACATTATGATGAAATTGATCCTTATTTTGAAGTTTACACTCTGTCAGCCAAAAAACAATGGTACCTTGCAGTCGCTGCTGTTCCCTTATAAAATGGCTGCAAATCAACTTAATGAATCCATCAAGTTGATCAACACGAAACATTTGATATCTATGTTCAAAAATTCAAACTTCATGATTCAACCCAACATGGACAAGTTGGAGATCTGTCTTTTGACTTTCTATTACCTTGTCAAGTTTGAAAATTATAACTTGTCCCAGTTCACAGATATTCGACATACCAACGTGAATTTCTTGAGAGATATCATCAACATGAGCACACAGTTGATTTCTAACTTGAACATCAATCAAAATGATGAGGCGATTATTCTGGAAAAGCAGAAGCAGGAACAGTTGATCAAAATTCAACGGTTGAAGCTTTATTGGGATTACAAAATCTTGTTCAAGTTGGCACAAGTATATTTCAATTTACCACTTTCAATGCCCAAGCCAATTCAAAAAGAACCAGCAAGTATAGAAAGCATCAAATTGATCAATAGCGACCTTCAGATCACACTTGCTTTGATAGACCTGTTGGACAAAATACCTATCAATATCATGACCATTGTTATGGAAAACGATGAAGCCAAGTTGGGAGAAATTGATTCAGACTTACAAACTTGGAAAGATTCGATTTCAAACTTGTACAATAATGAGGATAATAGTGGTGTATTCAAAAAATTGTACTCCTACTATGCTTATTTCAAGGTTTTGATTAATTTATGCAAATCAATTGATGGATCATTCTATGCTGATTACGTTAATTTAGTCTATGATTTAACGTTCAATAATTCCAAAAATCCAAACAAGGTCAACACAGTGTCTTTGGAAACGGCAGAAAGCTTGTGTCTTCATAGTTTCAATTTCCATCTAGTGTCACTCATCTCGATAATCAAATTAAAGAACATCAAGAATAACGAACTTAAGAGTAAGATTACAAGTTTAATCCAGTTGTATCAAATCATCATTAATTTGAAAGATATGGACCCTGTTTTTGCCAAGTTAATTGACTATATTCTTGAGTTCACCCAATTTGGCGCTGTCGCAGCTAATTTGAACCTAACCCAAGAAGAAACTCTTGAGCTCTTTTCGGAATCCAACAATAATCAACTTTTCAAAAAGAGAGAAAACAATTCTTCTAGAAACAGTATCAGCTTTGATCTCAATGCCTTCAGCTTGCCTGGAGATGATTCATACTCTACTACTGATAGTGTTACTGGTGTTGGTGGTGGCAAGAGAAGGAAATCAAACTCTTCGTCATTATCTTCTACTTATTCATTCCATTCCAATTCAAGAGACTCTTCGATATGCTCACCATCAAGAAGAATGAGCTCTTCTTCCAATGATGGGGTTCCTTCTTTATTTGCGTCTGCCATCAGTCCTTATCCTCAGGATGCTAGAAGATCAAACAGAATGAGATCGTCTTCTAATGATTCTAGAATTAGAGGTGTTTCTAGGCAAAACAGTTTGACAGATAAGAAAACCAAATTTTTCACTTCTAATAGCGATGAAATATGTCTCATGGATGATACGGAATCTAGATGGGCAAAAAATAGCAGTATTACAACTAATTCAACAAATTACAACCCTGCCACTTTACCAACAATTTTATCTGAAGGTAATTTGATGAAAACTATGAATGTGCTAGATGGCTTCAGTATGGTGCCACTGCCTTCTGGGCAAGTAAACAAGCATACAGGTGATCCCGATTTGGCTGACTTCAACGTTGAAAATTTGTTTAAGAGCTCAGCAACTTTAAATGCTTTAGTTGGTAGTGCAGCAGATAGTAAACTTAATTTAGAAAGTTTAGGTCGAAAAGATTTTGATGCTATGGATATAGAAATGGAAAACGTTGCTGATTCTAAAAAAGTAACACCATTGGATTTTACTAAAGATGTCTTCACTCCTTCTCCAACAGTCAGTTTGCAACCATCTAGCTTTGATAACAAGAAATCACAAAAAGGAACAACACCCCTTATTGATGATCGTGAGTTTTCTAGGCTGAGAGAACATGTGATGAACTTGAAATCATCCAATTAATTTTTTCTGCTGGCCACACATACTTTATTCTTTGTTTAATTCATAATAAATACATTCTACATAGACGTACGTATCTAATATTTTGGTGCTTCATTCATTTCGGGAACACCATCTTCCGTGTTTCTTAATTGCCACTTGTGGAACCAAACAAACGATCTTCTCAAACATAAATGGAACAAATAGCCAAATGAACCACAGAATCTGAATAAGCTGAACCCGAAAACTGACCATAAGATGAATGCCAAATACTTATTCCTATTAATAGAAGTGACTTCAAAAATTTGAGTAATGGTCATCACAAGAACAACGTTAGCAATGACCCAGAAGAGCACCACTCTAGATCTAACATCCCTATAGTAATCTTCTTTACTAATGGATGCCTTTTTTACCACCTTAGATTTTTCTTCATCTCTCATACGTTCTGGAGTCTTTCTTCTCTCTTTAAGTTTTAAAACGTTTTCACAATACATTGAATCAATATCTTGCTGCTCTAAAATACCAGTGGTAATATATTGGACACCCTTGTCGTCAGTTTCAACAGTTGCAGTACCTAAAGACTTGACCATTTCGGTGTCACCCTTTGTACCCCAAGAAACATCATGGGTATTACAGAAGGCATAAATTTGTAGCAGACAAGTCAATGATGGTAAGAACAGGAAGTATTGTATTGACGATGAAACAATGTGCCATGGATCCAAGTATAACAAAGACATCAAAATATAGAGACCATAAGTTGATGCTAATGAGATGCAAATGGAAGCAAAATTTAAGCCGCCAACATAACCCAAACCATGAGATTTCATCATCAAACTTAAGAAATAGAATCCTGAAATAATTGAATATAATCCACAAATTGTCAGTAAAGCAATGCAAATGTAGAACAAAATTGGTGCACCAGTTGGTTTATTACCCATTGAAATAACCAACATCGATAGTAAGGTACAAATACAGATGTAATTCATGATTTCAAAAAACACTTTACCACCTTCTCCTGCAATCGTAATTAGTGAACCTGCTAAGTAGTAGAATGTGATATAGAAATTGGCAATTGAAAAGAAACTGAAGATTAAACTCATGCCTTGATAGAAGAATTCAACATGGAAAAAGAGTTTTCTAAGTAAACTATGACTTGTCCCCCAAATTTGGTAGAACTGTTTAAGAGAATATAATGCAGCAAAGAATGCACCATTCAACCATCTTCTTCTTTGTAAAACAAACTCAGACATTGTTTCTGGAACATCTGTTTCACCCTTGGCATCTTTACAGTATTTCAAGACCCAGGATGCATCCTTCTTTGCACATAATTCCCATGCCAAAATTCTATCTTCTGCTAAGTACATGTTTGCAGAGAAAATGTTGGCTGCGTGACCCTCATCTTGTTTTTCACCTTGGAAATATGCATTCAAAGGACCGGTACCATCTGTGTGGTTCTTCAGTGCAGTGTATCTATAAGCTGATAATGCACCTGGCAAAACACTAATATAACCAAAAACAGATTCACACGGTTTATCTAGAATGTTTGACATTTTGTATTCAAAATTTTGAGTAGCAACTAATGGATTCAACAGTTTTCTCCAATATTTACCTTTCATTGCAACAATTTCACCAGCTGCACCTGCAACATTGGAATCTAAATCGAATGCTTTCCACAAGTTGTAAAGTGCACTTTCATTTGGTCTAGTACCAACATCTAACAAAACACAAACATTTGGATTCAGAACCGGACAAATTGCATTGAACAACCATCTATGTGAATTAATCTTCTTTTGGTTCTTTTCTTTCAAACAGAAAATTATTTGAACGGGAGTACTCCCTTCTAATTTTAAGTCTTCATCAACAGAAACTTGAGCAGAGTATTCAAACAAATGAGCTTGAACTTCTTGTTTGTTAACATAAGATTTAGCAATTCCTTCCTGATACACACCCATGGCAGTTAATACCTCCAATACACCAGGACTGACCTTGTTTCTACCATCTGAGATGATACAAACAACAATTTTTTTCCATGAATCTTTCCCCCAAGTTGAACTTCTTTCTCTTTTTGAAAGGTATCTAATGTTTCTGAAAACAGCATGTAAAGTTCTAGTAAGAGCAACTTCATCTTCATTGTACATGGTGATACAAACAACCAATTCTGTTTCTCTTTCCAATTCATTTGCCCTCAATGTGTAACCATCAATAACAAAATCGTCAGGATCTGCTGTAACAGCAGAATATTTTACATATTCAAATTCTTCACTTTGATGTTCTTCTGGTAGTTGTTGTCTCAAAATTTGAGAAATTGGGGTATCTAAAACTAAGTGACCAGTGTTGGATTTGAAGACAGTTTGCTTAGTAAAATTGTTTCTTCTTGGAACGTGACCCAAAATTTGTTTATCAAAAGCAGAATAATTCAATTCATAATCAAACCCAGAATCAGCATCGTGCATAGTTGATGCATCTGATGAAAATCCTGATGATAATCTACTGGACTTTTTACTATGAGCATTGGTATGGATTGTGATTGCGCCTGTTGAGTTGGATTCAATTGATTTGTTTCTGGCATGATATTGTTGTGGAACTCTAACAGAATTACCCGGTGTTAACATTGGAATGTCACCTAAAGTAGTATTACCATCTAGTTGACTGACTTGATCATTAGCAATGGCAAATGTAGAAGCAGAAAATACTGGCTTTGGCATTTCTAATTCGGTCTTATTTGAATTGATTGATCTTGAGAATTCATTATTTCTTAGTGGTGAGTTATGGACTGAATAACGATCAATAATGCTTTCATCGTCAGATTCTGCATCGTTGAATGGATTGATAGTAACAGGCTTAGATTTTAATGGTGATTCTCTTTCAGTGAACAACTTTCTAGCAGTTGAATCTCTCAATGGTGATTGCTCTGCCCTTTGAACAAAATTCCTGCCAATGGAACTTGAAAGGAAGTTCGCATTACTTTCGTTCATAGATTTCTCAGGTGAATATCTCAAGGCAGCCTTAGACGGTAAATTCCTTTCTCTTCTTGGAGAACTTGGTGGTGTATAAACCTCTTCGGGTTTTCTAACTGGAGAAGCGAACACATCAAATGGGTTCTTGTTGCTGTTGTACTGACCAGCCATTTTGTGTGTTGAAGAAGAAAAGTGAGTATCTGATTATTACCAATCAAATTTTTGAAAGTTTAATGAGTTTATTTTCAAAATAGAAAATTTCCTCTTTAGGCAAAACGTAAACAATTCATCAGAGTAAAAATAATGCTGCTTACGTAGCCAATGTAGCCTAACTGAATAGCCAAAGCCATTCCTTAAAATTGATGAATAATTTGTGACCCTGCTTAATGGATAATTGCGTACTTGTACTTGCAACATTTTCCATTAATTTTTTTGTTAAATTGGCAAATGGAGCTTAATTATATCACCTATTGAGAGATACTAAGATATTCCAAGCTGACCAAATTTCAAGTTGTTTTTTAAAACTTATGTTTTATTGAAGGTGCATTATCATTTCACTCGGGGCATTTGGGCTCTAATTATACCTATTGGTGCGAAACTTGCTTTTGAAACGAAAAATTAATTAAAGTCTTAAAATCTTGTTTCGATAGTGGCCTTTGTCACCCAAAATAGGAAAGTCTAAATGAGCACACGGGTAAACCCGTTTTATTGCGATCGTAAAACAATATATAAGCACCAATATCCTGTTTTAAGATGGTTTGAACCTCCGTCTTTGAATGTTCTTCTTTTATTAATTCACATTCAATTAACACTAACATGATGAAAATTGCTCAAAATTATGTTGCTTTGGCTTTATTAGCTGTCTTGGGTGAAGCCGCTGTCATTACCACCACATTGTCCCCAGCCGAACAAACTTCGGCTGCTGTTGTTGCACAAAAAAATGCTCTTGGAGACCTTGTTCAGGACATTTTCCAAACTTCTGATATGTTGGATTTTCTTTCAGGGTCTTATCCTCCAGCATTGATGCAATTCATGGGTGATGTTTACAATTATAATGGCGATGCTTTCCCAACTTCTATTTTTGTCAATGAGCTTCCATGGGACGAGTTCCAAAGTGTTCTCAGTGAAGCACCATGGAAACAAGATTTCTTGAATGCTGAAGGTATTGATGCTATTTATCCACCTTCCCATTATGCAGTTATGACCATTACTAATGATCAACCAGATTCCACCACAACAGCACCGGAGCCAACACCAACACAAACACCATCAACTGTTTCCAGTACCCAAGAAACAACTGATGAGACAACTCCGGCAACTCCGACAGCTCCAGAAACTACTGCGACGAAATCTCACACTTCTACTCCAGTTGATACCTCAACTCCAGAACCAACTACTCTTGAAACTGTTTTCACTTCTTCAAAAGAACAAGAAACTTCTGAAAGTCACGCACATGTTGAAGGAGATGCTACTGAATCCACCTCTACCACAGCTAGTGCTGAGCCAACACCAACCGTTTCTCAATACATGGGTAATGCTGCTCCTGGCATGGCTATTCCTGGTGCTGCTTTTTTCTTTGCACTGGCTTTTTTATAAATGGTGTTGGATTACTCATCATGGATCTTTGTCTTTGGTGAATGATTCTTCTATTTTGCTTAACTACCCGTTTGTTGTTAGTAAATCGTTTATATTTGATTGATTATTGTTTTATTTTTAGCTGAAAATACATACCAACTCTTTGAAACTCCTATCCTTGAGTTTTTTTTTGATATAACCATTCAAATCGTTCAGGATATCTTCCAAACTATTGATTTCATTTTCCAACGTATCAACTTTGACAACTTTGGTCTCCATTTTTTTATTTTTTTTTGGTGATCGAAAATTATTAATATTGTTGAATTTTGAGTTTTCTTTTTGTGCCTCTTCAAAGGCGATTGTGGATCTTTTGAGAGAGCTTTGAGTTAGCTCATCAGACAAAAAATGTTCTGAGAATGTTGTTTGTTGCGAAAAGAGATCTTTTTTGTTACTTTCGTTTGACAACATATTTTCTTGTTGTGAAAAGTATTGTTGCTGATCACCAAAATCGAGTTTCATGCTTGGTCCTGTCCATTGATCAACAATAGGCTTGGTGATAGTAGTAGCAAAATTTGAAACAACGTCGAGTTCACCTATACATTGTTGGGCTGGTCCTCTGGGGTAGTTTGACAGTGAAGCACTTGTGGTTTTAGTTGGCGTCGCAAAAGTATTCAGATAGTCAGCAGAAAAATCCGTCTGTTGCAACATGGGCATCAGGTCACCATATTGCGTGTTAAAGTCTAGCATGGGGACCGTCACCTGCGGTGCATATTGCAAAGGTTGGGACATCATTTGTTGAGTCAGTGTTGTGTTTGTTCTGCTGAGCGCAGAACTATTTTTGCTAGTTTCAACAATATTGACTCCCCAGCTGGTGAGCGCACTGACACACGCAACAAAATGATCAATTGACTCAAAACTAAGTGAGATTTGTTTTTGGATAGAAGCTGTCTGCTGATACTTGAGAGCAATTTTTGGAAATTGCTTGTAAACTTTCAATTTTTGCTCTGATTCAAACGTAAAAACGTCCTAAAGGGCCTTGTTAGTAATATTCATTGTACTAAAACATTTTTATGACATACAATGGTTGCTCCAGAGCAAGTAAACTTCAAAAAAAGATTCTTTATGCCCAAATTACCTGTGCTCGGCTTATTTATAACCAAAAGCAGTTCGCGACCCGGGGCTTTGATCGGATTGTACCAACGTTTGTTAGGTCCCAGCAGAGCCAGTTTGTGGACTTTGATCATTGCGGGAAGATGAGAATTTGGCATTGTAAAGTCGGTGCTCATTTTAATTCTTTCTAACGCGTTTGCTATAAAAGTGGATGTCTCTAGCTCAAAATTTTACTCTGACAACGATTATACAACTTATAAACGCCAAAACCTAACCCCTACACAGATATCTGCGCTGTTTTATTTTTATACAAAGAACAAGGCTGAAGATATTTTTTCGAACTTTGACGCGTCCTAGTTTATCCTGGAATCAGTGCGTTATTTGCAAAAAATGAAGAAGTCACAAGCCAGAGCCAACATCCTAGCACAGGATCCTACAGCTCCCGGTCAGCCGATGGCTCAATTTCAAAATGGGAGCAGAATTCCACCACAGGGGTCCATGAACGGCGGATACCCTCCTCAAAATCAGAATGCGGGATATTCTAGGTCAAATGGAAGGATAAGACCACCACAGGGACCACCACAGGGTTACTACCAACAGGGACCACCTCCCAGTGGTCACAGAGGTGGATATGGAGCGCCTCAGCAGCAATATAACCAGGGCTACAATGATTATCAAGATAGAGGCTATGCGCACCAAGGCTACGATAGAGGATACGACCAGTATGTTCCTCAACAGGGATACCAACAAGGTCCTCCAGCTGAAGTGCAAAGACAACATATGGGTCATCAGCCTGTTCAACAACACAGACATGCGTCACACGATGGTTATGTTTCAAGACAACCTAATGAAGATTACGGGTACCAACAGAGATCTGTTTCGTACCAACAACAATCCTCTCATCCTTTCGATCAAAGCGATTCCGGGTTAGACCTGAAATCCGGTGAAAGATCAGCTCAAAAGAATCCACAAGATCAGCTTCGAATTCAAGAATTAGAAGACAAGATTCAAAAGCTTGAAAAGATGATGTCAATAAAATCTGATTCTGCTAGCTCGATCCCGTCTCAAAACAGTGATTTGAATATGCTAAGTGAACATACTAGTCACCTGCATATTGCCTCTATCAAGCCTGAACCAATGAGGACGCAAAGTTCAGAGGGTGCACCCCCATTACCACCACCACCGCCTAATCAACAAAAATCTATGTCAAGTAGTCCAAAGGCCAATCTTTTCCAAGCAGAAACAAATGATTTATCTTCCAACAAGATAGCGCAACAGAGTCAAAATGAACCCACAAGGAAAAGCACAACTTCTTTGATTCCCGCAGACAAATCTGACTCCAATTCAGTTGAAATAGAACAGGATGATTTTGGTCTTGATGAGTTACCACCTCCTTCATACGAAGAACTTGAAAAATCCGGCTCCTTAACATACTCCAAGTCGATCTATAGAACGGGATTTGAAAAGGCCGGGTATCAAATGGATCATGTTCAACCATCAGTAAGTTCATCAAACGCAACGACTAATTCTACAACCGCAACAGAGAAGCTCATTTCTAAAAGAAAGGTTCCACCTGCTGTAAAGTCTACTGAAGAGGATCATCCTGCTAGACCATTCACTCCTTCTCAAATGGCTGAGCCAAATAAGAGGTTTACAGACGATAGTTTGTATGATAAGGCAGAAGAAGAACAGGCAAAACCAGTTTACAAACCTTTCATTAAATATCAGATGTCTGCCTCCTTCCGAACACTTAATCATGATATCATTGAACCTATCTTGCCATCAAAATCGGAAGAAAGTGAAGAAGATATAATACAAAGATTTAGAATTACTAGAGATCAAGCATTGAGAGACTATAACCAGTTCACCCCTAAGATACAGTTTTTCTGGGCTATTTTGTTGATTGAGACTATGAGTAATCAAAGAGTACTTTCTACTATGGCCATTGACGGCAAGATCAGGAAAACACCATTGTCATACAAGAAATTGGACAAACAAAGAGCAATGTTTTTGAATACAGCCGTTAAAGTGTTGGAGAAGTTGATACAGATTTCCCCAGACGATACTCGTGCCAAGCTTTATCTTGGAGATATCTATTCAGGAGGAATTCACCCAGGAATCATTGAACGAGACGAAAGAAAGGGGTTCCATCATTTTATGGATGCAGCTATTAAACAACAAGATCCTGTTGCTTGTTATAGAGTAGCATGTTGTTTAGAATCCGGTGTTGGATGCGAGCAAGATACTTTAAAGAGTACAGAGTTTTTCAAAATGGGGGCCAAATTGGGTGATCCATCATCTATGTGTCAATTAGGTATGATGCATTTTGCAGGTGTTAATGGCTGTGTATTAGATATTGGAAAATCCATTGATTACCATAAAGATGCATATGAAACCTTGAGATCTAAAACCGTCATGTCTTTTGACCCATTAATCAGCGTTAGGTCTTACCAAGATGCCCGAGGGGCTTTTTATACCCTGGCTAAGATATACCAAACTGATAGAAATATCCTCTGTCTTAATGATGGCTCAATAAAGAGTGAAAAGATGATTGATCAAATGAAGAAAGCAAGAGTTTGGTGTCACACGTCAAGGTCTCTTAAATATTATCTGGAAGCTGCCAAATTGGGCCACGCGGAGTCTCAAGCTTCGTTGGGCTATTACTACTCCCAAGGATTCTTCCCCACTATGAACTTCAAATCGGACAAAGAAGCTCACAATGGTACACCTGATCCATTGGACACACGCAAATCAATTTATTGGTTTAGTAAGGCTGCAAGTGAAGGTCATGTTTACGCATCATTAGGATTAGCTAGATGGTATGGTTCAGGAGCAGAAGGTGTATTAGCTAAAGACGAACAACAAGCGTTCCTCTGGGGTAGAAAAGCTGCTGATATAGGAGGATTGCCAGAAGCCGAATTTATGATTGGGATGTGTTTTGAAACAGGATTTGGAACAAACAAGAATAAGGCAATGGCGATAACATATTATGAAAGAAGTGCATCTAAGGGATACAAGAAGGCGAGAGACAAGTTAAGACGCATATAATAGTAGATTATTATTTAAATGATACAGCAGTAGTCAAGTCTTTTACTTTACCTTCAATCATCTCTCGAGACGAAAGGCAATCAATCAAAGAATATATTGAATAAATAAGTTATAAATAAATAAATAAGTTTAAATCATCATGACACATGAACGAACTAAATGCTTATGGGTTAGCCTTGACGAATTCAACACCCTTAGCAATGTTCTTCTTTAAGGTATCCTTAGCAACGGCAATCATTTCATCTTCAACAGCAGAAACAACACCTAATGGGTGGACTTCCTTGACACCTTCTGGACCTAAAGTAACCTTAGAAGAAAAGAATTCAACACCTTCGGACTTGAACAATGGAGAGTCAACAAAAGTTGGTTCAACAACATCGACTTCACCGGCCAAACCGTTCAAAACAGAACCGGCCATTCTAGCACCAGCTTGAGCCATAGAAAGAGTGGCAGAACCGGCACCATCCTTAGCTTGAACAACTTCATCACCACCGAATTGAATTCTGTGAACTAAAGCATCGTAGGTTTCCTTTGGCAAGTCCTTGTGCTTAGTTTGAGAAAGCAATGGGACAATGGTAACACCAGAGTGACCACCAACAACGGTGACAGATTCTTGAGTTGGGTTAGTACCAGCAACTTCGGAAACGAATCTGGAAGATCTCAAGACATCCAAAGTGGTAACACCGAATAACTTCTTTGGGTTGTAGACACCCTTGGATTTCAAAACTTCAGCAACAATTGGAACAGTGGAGTTGACTGGGTTAGAGATGATCAAGAGAGCAGCGTTTGGTGCGTTTTCAGCAGCAGCCTTAGCCAAATCTCTGACAATGGAAGCGTTAGTGTTGAAGAGATCATCTCTGGTCATACCTGGCTTTCTTGGAACACCAGCTGGAATCAAAACAACGTCCGCACCGTTAAGAGCCTTAGCAAGTCCATCCTCAGTAGGACCGTAACCTTCGACCTTGGAGTTGGTTGGGATGTGAGAAATATCAGCGGCAACACCCTTACCCAATCTCAAATCGTAAAGAGCCAAGTTGGTGACCTTGTGGTTAAGCTTCATAAGAAGGGAAAGTGGTTGACCAATACCACCAGCAGCACCCAAAACGGTGACCTTGTAAGCAGCAGCAGCAGAGGAGGAGAATTGTCTCTTAGAAGCAGAAAACATTGATTTTTAGCTAAGAAAGAAGTAACACCCACCGGAAAAAAAGCAAGCGTTTTCATTTTAATCATTCTTTTCTTGTCCGAATCGGCCGCGAGAAAACAGCGCGGAGGGTGCAATAAGTAAATGAGAGATATAATAAATAGCGCAGAATAAACACGCCATGTGGTAGATGAGCAATATGTTTTGTGTGTATCATGCCATGCTTTAGCCCCATTTTGATACCAAACAAGCCATGTAGCAAAATCGTGGAACAGTGCCAAACCCCCCCGTTTTGTGTTTTTTTTGTGTCCGGGAATCCAGTCTTACGTAAGCTTACATAAGCATTTGCCATTTTTGACTGTGTTGGGGTTCTTTTAGTGAATTTTTGGAAATAGACAGCCTGTTTAATGTCTTTGGCAGCGTTTTTGAACTCGCAGTTTGTTTCAGTCGATGAATTGGATAGGATAGACGATGTTTTGAAAACTTTGGAAGAAAAACGTGCCCTGGAGTCGGGTGAAACTAGTGTTCTTGCTGAATCACTGTACGTAGAGATCAGTGAGTTGGCTATGAAAGGCGAGGAAAAGTCGCTTGCACGTGTGGAAAAACTCATTGAAGAGTATGGTGCGAGTCCTCTACTTACTTTCACAAGGGAAATTGTCGTTCAAAGAATCCAATTGGCTCAAGAAAGACTCGTTATTGAAAAGTTCAACGATGTGTTAACGAAAATCAGACAATTGAGCTGCATCGAAATGGAAAAGAAGCAACTTTTGAAACACTTGGCCATGATCAAATTTGACATCAATGGTTTTGCAGAAAAAGACCAGTTAATTGAAGAATTCAAATTGATCATCGAATCTCAAATCAAGCCAGTGTTTCTTCAAGAGGCTAGTAACGCCGTTTACGGCTGGGATGACAAAGATTCCAATTTTCAATACACTAGTGACGCCTTTGGCGATCTTATTGAACTTCAATTGGTGTCAATTTTCAACGATAAGATTCTCACGCCTGGCAATCGCACGACTCTGTGGGCCATGGACACGATCCTAGCAGCATTCAAGACTAAGTTTGTGTTTCATTTTGAAGGAACTGGTGAGACCAACCGTCTAGACAAGCCTGAGTTCACATTGTCCTACTCGCAAACCTACATTCATAACCATCTTGATCTTGCTAAGCAATTTTTCAAAAATGATTTTGTAAGGTGCATCGACGAAAGAAGAATCGTTGCTAGTTTCAGTTCTTGGTTCATAAATTCCGTCTTGAGCATTGTGAGAGCCAAGTTTAGTTTTCAGATGGATATTTACAAGTCCAGTGGGAAACTTCTCAGTCACCTTGTCTCTCAATTGAAAATATTTGATGTGGAAATCGTTAGCGAGTTTAACTTCGTCCCCTCTCCGTACCTAGAATGGAAGGGACTCACTCATGATTTGATTCTTTCCAATGAGTCTGTATGGACCACATGGCTAGACAACGAAAAGGCGTTTGTGAATTCACGATTCAACGAGATCATCGAATCGCCAGATGCGTTCTTCATCGACCATGACGTTGTCCAGAACGGGAAAACAAAGCCAACAAAGTCAGCAATCAACCTGAAAAACCTTCTTGAAGGAATCACCGATAACTATGCCAACTTACCAATCGCTTTCCAAATGAAGTTTCTTTCACAAGTGCAACTCAAGCTACTCAATTTCTACTTCACTACGCTCAAACATGGCTTATCTGCTTTATCACATATCAAAACAACATCACTTGACGGTGTATCCACCCTTGAGCGTATTTGCCGTGTGTTCTGTGCTAGTGAATACGTTATTGAAATGATGACTAAATGGGACAACTCATTAGTGTTTATTCAACTCTGGCATTCACTACAAGAGCCTCATAACGAGAAAGCAGATCCATCCACTTTTATTTCCACTTTTTTTGGATCTGTCATCAAAGGTTATCAAACAGACATTTTGGATAAACTACCTAAACTGTTGATCAAATACTTTGACATGCAACTGAATCGAACGATGAACGCTTCAGGCTACTTTACAGAACATGCAAATTGGTCTGCAGACGAGTATTCGTTAATTCCTTCTTCAGAACTCGATCAAGTAATCATAGCATTCCAAGCAGACCTGGATTATCTATCTGTGACTATCTCAAAGAGAGCTATGATCCAATGGAAGGCATTACTATCACGAAATATTTGCCAGTATGTGGAAAACAATTTACTTTTGTCGTTCAAGTTCAGCTCTTCTGGCGCAAAACAACTCCAAATAGACATTGATCATTTGTTCAAAGAGCTAGACCTCACAGGTGAACCATTGAGTTATGGTAAAGTGAGCCAAATGATTAGATTTTACCAAACAGGAGAGCTGGGCGATCTCATTTTAGGCAGCGAAGCAGAGTTTTTGGCTTCTAATAGTGTATAATTGATGTTTATAGACTTAAACAGAGTATAATGCTGAGCAAAAAAATGACATGGGGGAATTTCATGCAGAAAAGGGCCAAAAAGCTATAAAACCATCAATGGAACCTTTGAACTTTTAGTACACTTAGCACATTGAATTGACTGCCATTAAACTCACCAGTCAAGAATTTATATTTCCAGCTTTCACTTTTGTATTGCATTTGTGAGTGCTGAAATTTCACATTTCATTGTTTATTATTCTCGTGTTTGAATCAAAAGCTATATTTTCAATTGCAAGCGGCAGATGGACATAAAATCATTGATGGATACCTCGGTCGAAACGATAGATTTGGGGTCAGTTGATTCCCAAGCTGTGCCCAAAACATTGAAGTCCAAAAAGCCCAAATTGAGTAGAATGGAAAAGCTGCTTCAAGACGCGTCTTGGTACACTTCAGGATATGATAAGAGTTTGCATTCTAGAAGAGAGTCAAACAATCGATCGAAACGTGAGGCAATTATTAAGCAGAGAGAAGAAGAAGAACGTAGAAAACATGAACAATGGCTTGCTCTCAGCAAAGACGAACGTGAACGGATTATGAATGAGAAACAGGATGAAAGAGCAGCAAGAAAGGCGAAAAGAGAAGCACAACAACAGGCACGAAAAGAGGCTTTGGAGAAAAGGAGAATCAATAGAAAACCTAGAATGAAAACATCCATTGTGAAAATTGAAGGTTTTGAAGATAGCCAGCTAGCTAACAATACCAACACTGATCCCTATTACGGTGGATCTGAGATTGATAAGTTACTGAGAGCATCTGAGTTTTTTCTTAACCAGGGAGGTAAGATGTCTAAAAAGCGAGAAGTTAGGCCTCCACAGAGATACGAGCCTCCGGCTCCTGTTGATAAGAGATACAAGTTGAACCAGAGTAAAATGAAGACACTAACTCATGGATCGAATAGTAGAAGAAGGTCGAGGAGACGGTACAAAGAGAACAGTGTTGAGAGCATTTTTGGTGTTGATAGGAGAAGTAGAAGAGGAAGAAGTATTAGCATCAGCAGTGATAGCAGCAGTGGTAGCAGTAGTATGATCAGCGACTCTACTGACTCCAGCGACTGTGATAGCGATATAGAGAACCTCAGTAAGGATGAAAAGCCAATAGATGATATCCATTGGTTTACTTTCCTCAAGAATGATGGTGAAATTCCCATTAACGAAACTTGGTCCATTATGGATAATTTCGTCTATGAAGATGATATCCCTGGCTCTGGAAACATTGACAGTATTAAAGCGAGTGATCTGACTACTGGGGACCACATCGTTGATCATCATTTCTTCAAAGGCCAGAAACTGTATTTACATTTCCCATTAACAGAGTATCGTGAGGAGTACTGTCTGTTTCTGCCAAAATCAGAAACACAATTCAATCCTTTTGACGAGATTGGTAGGATGATGGAGTTGATTTCGTTGACATTTTTTCCCGAGAGAGAGTCTCAAACGGTGGTTAATTATAAAAATCCAAGTGATTGTATCATTGGTCGATACATTAAGGCATTTGAGTTGTACGATGAAGCACAATCAATAATTGAAAAGAACATCAAACTGGCTACGAAAAGACCAAAGAAAAAATACAAAAAAGCTAGACATTCTCCTCCCGTTCAACCAATTAGAAAGTCCAACAGACAGAGAAGAAAAAGTGATCTACTGCAGCAGAAACAACAACCAGAATTAGTTTCGTTCAATGTATTTCCAGATATTTTCACTACTGAAATTACGGCACTTCCTACACCAAGTGAATCCCCCCCACAGCATCAAACAAAACTTTGTACTCCTGATTCCATTGATTTTTCTCTGGCATTCCCATTTTCAACTCCGAGCTGGCACAATAAGATTACGAGCTCAAGTGATTTAATTGATCCAAATGGTCTTGGTCCAAATATTGTGGATCCACTGGACCTTATAGAAGGTATCAAGGTTTGTTTAGACGAATTCAATACTCTTGTTGACAAATTACGCAACGAAGGATCCACGTTCAACGTTATCAGATCACGCACTACGATTCCTCGAACACTCGTTTATGAGTTACTCAACCAGTGTTATTCAAGAACTGTTCTTCCAGAATGCCGTAAACTCAGAGGCTACAAGGCCTTTTCTAGTACAACATACGGCGAACTGATGCCATCGTTTTTGTCAAAGATATACACCCAAGTTGGTCTCAACAAAGATATGAAGTTCATGGATTTGGGGTCCGGTGTGGGAAATTGCGCAATACAGTCTGCTGTTGAATTTGGTGCTGAATCTTATGGTGTTGAAATTATGAAAAACGCAAGCGAGTTGGCCCATCAGCAACAGCTGGAGTTTGAAAAGCGATGTAGAATTTTTGGTGTCAAAGCAGGAAAAGTAAAACTTTTTGGAAACCAATCTTTTACAAACAATACTGGTGTCAAAGCCGTGGTGGATCATTGTAATGTTTTTCTTGTCAATAACTACCTGTTTGATTACGTGCTCAATGAAAAAGTTATTGATTTACTTCAAGATATTAAAGTCGGAACAAAAATTATTTCTCTGAAACCAATCGTTCCTGTTGGTTACTTACCAACAGAGTCAACAAAAAAGTCCATCCTGGATAGAATGAAAACTACCAAGCACGTTTATGGCGAAAACAGTGTTTCCTGGACTTTTAACGGGGGATACTATTTCATTACTGAAGTTATGGCTGAGGTGGCTGACGATAACTTTACTGTTGTGAGAAAAAGAGGGGTAAAACCTTCAACAGGGGACGAAAACAAAACCAACATTAACGCATACACAAACAACGTGTGAAACTGAACCATATTTGTAATATCTATAAATTTAAAGATTCACGATAAGAAATATGCCATGCTGAGCAAAAAAAATGTCACGTCTTGTCTTATCGCAAAATCACAGCCTTGAATTGAACATTATCTTTTTCTTCAAATATCATTCCAAATCAACAAAATGACAGTGGATACAAAGCTACAATTAGAAGAACCTCAATGTCGTAATGATTCTTATATGGAAAGGCGGTCAGTGTTTTTGAAGACTCCAATCACGAGCTCCCATTGGCAATTGAAGAACATGTTAGTTAAATCAAGCACCAGTGACACGCCGTTAGCTCAAAGTGATCATTTGTTTTATACACAAAAAGATAAAATCCAAAGGATTGATATATCTGGATTGGACTTGCATTCAGAAAGCTTTTACGACGATGAAATAGATTTCAGTACGACACAATTTGTAGCCGATATTACTCCCGCGACAATAGATGAGTGCGACGGAGTTATGGCTGTAGGTGGTCATTGTACCACAGCAACCATGCGACCTACTATGCGCTCTTTAGGATTTTTTGGGATGTATTTCAGTGAAACAGGGAAGTTCGAGCGTAATGACGTAGGTCAAATGATCAACAATTCAGTAACTTGTGATAAGTTCAATGGGAATTATCGAAGTTACGTATGCAATAATGACCGGAAATTATACTGCGCAGATGCCCGTAACTCTAGCATTGTTCTGAACCAACCTTACAATTTCAAATCTTCATTGAACCACTGCAAAGCTTCACCGGATGGTAAAACAGTGATAACAGTTGGTGATTGCAGTGATATCTTTTTGCTACACCCTGAGCAACCATTCAAGAGTGCAGAACGAATCAAAACAGGTTCAGACTCAGGGTTCTCAACCGTATTTCTTAAGGGTGGTGAGCAGTTCATTTCATGTTTTCAAAGTGGTGAGGCATATATTTTTGATTTACGCAAAAGTGACAAACCAATGCATACAATACACTCCACCAGAAGATTAACACAGGGATCTTTCAGAAACATCCGTGTTGCTGAACCTTTTGAGGATTTGATATTTATAAGTGAACATGAAGGAAGGGTGCATATACTGGACAGCAGAGATTATTCAAAACATGATGTGCTTCTAATGCCTCTGGGATCATACAGTGAATCAGGTGCTTACACGCAACCAATCATTAAGCCTTATAATGTCATCACATCTGAAATTGGTAAGTTTGGAGGTGAAGTTGAAAAGTCAATTCACAGTTACAGAGGAACGCTGTATCCACCAGGAATTGGACCTAGATTTTCTAGACCAGGTTCAAGGTCTAGAGGGTTTAATAGGAATTCTATTGCCTCTTTGTTAACCTCAGATGGGTTTGAAACAGGTAGAGAGTTGAGGCCTAGAAGACGGTATATGAATGTAGAGGTGGAGCAAGAAAGAACCATTGAAAGCGAAGAACAAACTGTTATGGAAATAGCAAGGGCAAGATCGGAGTCAAGGTCAAGGTCTCGGCCAAGACGCCATAATGAAGTTCATATTTCTGAGGAAGACCTAGCACGAATGGCGGCCGGTGATAATGATTTGATAAATGCATACGTGACACCAGGAAGAAGCGTGGAAGAAACTGAACAAGCTGTTGCTGAAATAAATGAGCAACGGAGACTTGATGTTGTGTCAGACGGAGATGTTAATTTGAGCTTAAGTGATGCTAGTGAGAGTTTTGCTTCTAGCAGGAGTTCTTCAGACTCAGATTTGTCCTTCCAATGGACTAGAAATGAGACTGGACAACAGTATCACAAGACCGAAATCCAATCCTCTCCGTTGTTCCAATACGGAGAATACAATTGTCCAGTGGTATATTCACCCAACAAGGAAATACAGTATGTATTGGATCTCCATCAAAGGAAGTTTTCTGTTGCAGACGGCTGGGATGAAAGTAATGCTTCCAATGATCCATTCTATTATGTTGACTCCACGCTAGACATTCTAGGACTGGAGGTGTTTGATTATTCCGGAGACAAGTACTTATCGATAGCGTCCACTGGGGGAATCACTTTATGGCCAATCAATGCCTGGAAACGTCAATGTTATCCAGTATACGAATTATGTTAACCATATGGCAACACATAACATTATACCTATACTACATTACACAAATCATTATATTGTAAAACTATGTTTTCACAGCACACACTATCTGTAGAACTGGGGCCTATTGACGTTCAAACCGTATTCGTCAAGTGCACAGGAGAGATCTTCCATGGTAAGACACACTTTTTCTTTGTTCTGCGAGCTGAGAGCAGTACCTGAAGTGGCAGAATCTACCGCCCCATCTTCACCTAGAGAGGAATCACCTTTAGCATTAGCTACAGTGGCCATGAGAAGGGCTCTGGATCGAGTTTGTGGGTTATTTGAGTTGTAGAGGGCGGTGTTAGATCTCATCCGCGAGTATTCATAGGCATCAGTTGCAATATCACTGATAAACTTCTGAGTGGCTAATGCTAATAAACGTTTAATTTGCACATTGGAGGTTTCTAACCCGTTTTTCGCCATGTAATAGTCAGTGACTGCATCTGGAATGATTGGTGTAAAGTAAGGATCGTCTAATAACTGTAAGATTTCGTCTAATGTCTTGTCAGCACGAGTAACATCTGGTTGTTGGAGAAGATTGATTTCTTCGTCGGAATCGGAGTCGTCGTGACCCGTTTCTGGCGCAGCTTCACCGGTGACAATCTCGTCAGCAATATCTGCATCCAAAGCGTCAATGTCATTCGCGTCAAAGATCGTAGACATCGTGTTTAGAGGCGGTTTAAAGAAGAAGACAGTTACTTGAAGAGTACAGAGTGTTTTTCACAGCCAATATTTAAGGGAAATAAAAATAGGCTAATAAAATGTGGAAAAGTGAACAAAACTACAATGAGATAACATCAGTTTATTAGAAACATCAATAAAAGCTAGTAGAAAAAATTGGGACCGGAAAGTGGGTATTTCAGATGAGATATCTGAACAGTAAGTTGACAGTGCTGAGCAAATATATAATCAGCGTTGTAGCCAAGTACACAAGAGGAACCTGAAGAAAAGAGCAATACCACTGTAAAACTGAAATTTGAATACCCCTAATGGTCACTTTGCGTTGTCAGCTACTATAACCATTTCAAAGCCCATCTTTTTGATGGCTATACGAACAACAAAATGAGATCTAGCAAATGCAATAATGGTCCCACAATCACAATTTTTTGACAAATACATATGTTCAAGCTAACTCAACGTTTTGTACAAGCCCCGTTTTGCAAACCCCGCCTAACTTTCCATTCATACCCCTAATCTCTGAACCATACAGCGAAATCTATTTTTTTCGGATTACTAACCATCGACTACTACATCTTCTTTCTTCAAAGTTAATGTTACGCACGATGAAGACACACTATCAGTATTTAGTCATTGGTGGCGGCTCTGGGGGTGTTGCCTCTGCACGTAGAGCAGCTAAGCACGGCGCTTCTGCGCTTGTCATTGAAGCAAAGGCCATGGGAGGTACTTGTGTCAATGTTGGATGTGTTCCTAAGAAAGTATTCTGGTATGCAAGCGATATGGCATCCAAACTTAAGTTAGCTCACGATTATGGTTTCAAAAACACCAAGGACATCAATTTGGAATTTGATTGGGAAGGTTTCAAAGTTAAGAGAGATGCTTACATTTCAAGACTCAATGGCATTTACGAACGTAATATGACCAAAGAAGGTGTTGACTATATCTACGGATTTGCAAGATTCAACAAAGAGGGCCAAGTTGAAGTTGTGACTAAGGACGATGGTGTCAAAACTTTCACTGCTGATAAAATCCTCATCGCTACTGGTGGTACACCTGTTCATCCTGCTGACATTCCAGGGTATGAATTGGGAATTGACTCCGATAAGTTCTTTTCTTTAGAACACCAGCCAAAGAAAGTGGCCGTTGTTGGTGCTGGTTACATCGGTGTTGAATTAGCAGGTGTTTTCAATGGTTTAGGATCTGAAACTCATATCATTATCAGAAAGGACAAGCTTTTAACCAAGTTCGATACTATGATTAAGGACGTTGTTACTGAAACTTATGAAAATGAAGGCGTCAACATCCATAAGAATTGCCATGTAAAGAAAGTTGAAAGTCTCGCTTCTGGTGAAAAGAAGGTCACTTTAGACAACGGCGAAGAACTGGTTGTCGACGAACTTATCTGGACTCTGGGTAGAAAGTCCCTTCTTGGTCTTGGTATTGAAAACCTTGGTTTGAAACTGAATTCTAAGGATCAAATCATTGTCGATGAGTATCAAAGAACTAACGTTGAAAACGTTTACTCTCTCGGTGATGTTGTTGGTAATGTCGAATTAACTCCGGTTGCCATTGCAACTGGCCGTAAGCTGTCAAATAGACTTTTTGGTCCTGAAGAATTCAAGAACCAAAAGCAAGACTTCACTAACGTTCCTACTGCCATCTTCTCTCATCCAGAAGCAGGTACAATTGGTTTGACAGAAGAAGAAGCTGTTGCACAATACGGCGAAGAAAACGTCAAGGTTTACAAGTCCAAATTCAATCCTATGTACTATGCCATGTCCGAACATAAGGTTCCAACAGCTTACAAATTGGTTTGTCTCAAGTCAGAAAACGAAAAGATTATTGGTCTGCACATGGTTGGTGATTACTCCGCAGAAATTTTACAAGGGTTTGGTGTGGCTGTGAAGATGGGCGCTACTAAGGAAGACTTTGATTCTTGTGTTGCTATTCATCCAACTTCCGCCGAAGAACTTGTCACTATGACTTAGATACTTTTTATAATTTTTAAGCGTACAATGAAGGTATCAAGTTTTTTGAAGACACGGAAACTGCAATCCAACCTCCAAATCCCACTCAAGTTATTACCTTCTTTTTCATAAATGTAACCATCTATGGTTTATGGATTGACAATTATTGTCATACAAAATGTCAGCATATTTTTGCTTATCTCTAAGCATCAAATACTTGATAGTGATATGAAAACCCCAAATATTCACATTAGTTGAAAACAAAGCTGCTTAGAGTTTATAATATAATTGCTCATTTACTCATGGCTCTCCGCTCACACAGGGCACGCTTCCAAATAGAATAACATACAAATCCGATAAATGAACTCATAACTTAAATAAGCGTTAGTCATCGAAGAGTAAATAGCAAAGGTTAAGTAGTTTTACAAACTACTGTAGCTCAAAAAATTCACTATCGACTCCGCACACAGACTCTTTTTCACTTATACAAGTATGCATGCTATCTTAACTATATCTAAATCGTACATTTGGTTACGTGAATTCAGAAACGTCGCACGAATTTTAGCATAAGTACAAGCAGTACTGTAGCTGCTCATTACAGTGATATACTCACAACAATTAACATTGCTTAAACTTTACTCTGCTTCATGTTTCAATCTTAATTTACTGACATAAGGTGACCATGATGTTGAGAGTCAAAAACTGTAAAGTTTTCCACAATACCTCACATCAAACTTCCCACCACACTGAATTTCACTTCATTTTATCCCTTGCATAGAATCGCATAAATACTGTAATACTTAAACTGTTCTATTTATTCAATACAACCTTGACCGGTTCTGTCTCATTATGATACAAACCAAACTCTTGAATATACCTGATAACACTATTAGGCAACAAATACTGCACCGACATATTTCTTCTGATAAACAATCTAACTTTTGTTGAACTAATATCATTGTATATCAATTGTTTAATCACCAAAATATTTTTCCTATGTTCATACATGATATCATGGGATAACAAAAATGATCTAACATCAGAACCTGTTCTTTCAACAATCAAGCATCCATAATTTCCTAAAATATGGTGTAAATCTTGTTCGGCCCACACATTAGGCTCGCCCATAGATTCAATTAAATCACCACCGGCTAATAACATGATCTTTATACCAACTTTTTCAGTTCCATCTTTATTCCAAACACCACCACGATTAATATTAAGCTCTTGATTAAAATGGTCCAGAACCAGAGCGGTTCGCTGATATTTAACTTGAAGAGATTCCCAAGCATCCACCATCAACCAGGAAGAAGTTCTTTCACAAGCCAATTCACACATTCTAACTCTGTGATCAGAATTGGCCAATCCAGGTTTTTTATAATTATCACTCACGGGAGAAAAATATCCACCAATGACTTCAAATCTAGTATGTTCTCTGACTGAATCTAGAGCCATCTCAAACATACGTAAATGCAAATATGTAATTGGTGAAAAAGACCCACAAGCAACAATAACCAAAGGAAATTTATTATCACTTGTCATTTGAGTCTTTAATCTATGAGTTGGAAAAGCATATTCTGTTAAATCCTTGGCCTGTCTTTGAATGCCGTGTGGAACTTCTTCTAAATCTGCTATTTGATAAGAGTGAACCTTAGGACCTTTTTCATTAGGTCCAGCACCTAAAAGAACAGAGGAACTAGTTTCTTCGTCACTAGAACTAAAGGGATCAAGTTCAGTGTGTTGCTTCTTTATCTTGGAAGTAGATGGTGTTTTAACTGGTTTCAACCTCTTTAATTCTTCTCGAGGATTTAACGGCATGTCTAAAGGATGTTGATAATCTGCCAGAACATATGGCTGAATAGGCTGCCTGTTCGGAATCAACTTGCTAGGAACCACCGGCTCTATTTCCGGGTTAGTCGAAGGCGGCTGAAAGTTCGGGTCCTGTGTTGGATCCATTTTGTTTATAAAGAAAGTCGATTTGTAGTGTCATATTTTCTTTTCAGTGAACACGGACTTTTTCCGTTATTTGATCCATTTGCTGACGTAAGCAAAACGGTCACGTGACTCTCTCAACAAAGAGCCTTGTTTGAAGAAGCTTGCTAATTCGTCTAGCTCGAGCGTTGTTTCAACTAATTTGGAGAGCAAAGATACTCTGTTTGCACATGGAGTAAGCAGGCCTAATTGTAAAAGTCTTTCCCAGCTGGTTTTGAGTGTTTTGGGGGATATTTCATATACATTTGCTTTGAGAGAACGGCCAACGGATTGGAGTCTTGACTGGACTTCAGTGTGATCAAATTGAATGAGCTTAATGTATTCTTCAGCAACAAGATCCAGGTTAACTGCATATATATTAGCAGCGATTTTGACTCGACAAGCACATATTAATAGTTTTGTTTCGATTTCAGAAAGTGATGGAAGTAAAGCAAGCAAAGATGACTTTGTTGGGCTGACAGCGTCATAAGTAAGATCAATGTCCAAGATGTGAGGGAGGAGCTCATTTTTGAGCGCATTGAGGTTTTTCACAGTGAGAAAGTTGCGTAGAATGATGCTTCTTGTAGGAGAGGAAGTGGTCTCAATCAGCTGACGAAGACGTGAATTGTATGCTACAACGTCTTTGTTGCCATCCTCTTCGTTCAGACTAAACATGGAGTACACACACTCCAAGTACGAATCAAACGTTGTACTTTTTGTTATCTGGATGATTCTCTGACTGAATCTACTCTTGACACGCTTTTCAAGCGAATCTCGGATCGAGACATTACAAGAAATCCCAATAACAGCCACTGAGGTCCCCTTGTTGTCTCCACCTGTACTAGAACTCTGTGCAATGTCAAACAAATTGTACAGTAAAGTCTGTTTATTAGACTTCGTGTATGCATCGATGTTTTCAATAACAAAAACAACAGGCATAAGTTGTCTTTTACGTTGCAAAGTAAATCCATCTGGCCCAACAATCGTTTCTTCGTCTTCTTTTTCATGCAGTTTTGTCTTGTCTAAAATCTGAACTATCATACCCATTGTAGCATTGATAGACTTTTGTTCAAAAACAGCCTGTAGGCGTTTCCTTCTTGAGTCTTGATTGTATAAGCTTAAGTATTCATCCAATTGCTTAGCGATCTCACGAATAGCCGCTCGATCATCACATTGAAGGGCACCATTGAGACGAATTGTAAAGAAATCGTGGGATTTCTGTAAGGTTCCTATGGCGCGATTGACCAGAGTTGTCTTTGCACAACCCCTGGGTCCAACAACAATACATGATTTGGATTCACGTAGTTTGAATGTGTTTTCTAATGTTGTGTAAATTTGGGTGTACTCTTCATCAAGTCCATAGAGAGTGAAGTCTTTGTTGAAAGTGAGAATATGACGCGGGTTCAGCAGGCAAAGCACCCTTTGGGTGATTTCTGATGGCAAAGACATTGTTGAAGTATGAGATGAAAGGAGAGTGAATGTAATTCAAACTAAACACGGGATTCAGTGAATGATTTAGTAAGTATCTAGTGGATCAATCAGAGGGTGAAAAATAAGTTGAAGTAGAGATTGTGTTTGAAGGGTTAAAAAGTTAAAACGAGAACGATTAACAATGAAAAAACAAAGTAAAAGGTTTAGTAGCCATTTATGATAAGTTGTGTTTCATATGTAGGGTAAGTTAAATTTCCGAAGAGAAAAAGGTGGTTTTTAAAGTGATATTTGCTGAGCAAAATTGGGGTAGCATTGGTTTAGTGAGGAAATGAGGATGAGATAGCAATAATGCAGTGTGAGAAATATCAATAGGTGGTAAGTAATTACATTGGTGTTGAATAATGTTTCAAATCGGTTTTCATTTGGGCTAGATATTATACCAGACAGAAATGTTAGGCAAGTGAGAAGAAAACATTAATTGTAGTTTGACGTCAAAACTGAACGCCGCAATTACTCCCACTTGCAGGTTACAACGCCAATTTCAACTAATGAATTAATATTCTGCATGCCAACTTTAACTAATGCAACATTAATCTATAAATACTATAACACATACTATTCAAGTGGACTCTGAATTCGACTCTGAATCTGACAATACAATTACTTGAGGACACCGTTCACTACGTCTAACCTTCTTATACTTGCTTTCACTCCTAGACTTGCGTTCATTCTTGGACGTGTGCGCATTTTTACCTTTGATTACTGCATTCCTAGACTTGATTTCGGTCCTGGAATTCCTTTTCTCACGGTAATGCTTGCTAGGAACAGGCTCGATGGCGGTAGCAAAGGCATCCGCGGGCAATTTCTTCTGGTTTTCAAGTAGTGAATTGACCTTATCGGCCAAAGAAGCTGTCTCAGATTGCGCCAGCACTAACTGAGTGGTCAGATCCTTGATTAGCAATTCGTTTTCTTCGCATCGTGCTGTGAGCGAGTCCACCAGCTTTTGCAAAGATTTAAAAGCTGGTAAAGAAGCTTGGGACGTTGTACTTCGCACCAATGTCTTTTCAAACTCTTGAATCTGTCTCTGTCTTTTCAGAAGTCGTTTTTCGTCATTTGTAGGTGGTGCTGGATTGCGTTTGAGAGAGAGCATCAAAAGTGGCTTAGTAGCTACATCTCTAGCGTCCTTTAGAATTGGCTTACTTCTTTCCATTGTTTTCACCTTTTTAACCAGCTCAACCACTTCTTGCGTCCTATCTTTCTCCCCATCTTCTTCAACATCTGAATCTATTGCAACCACCCTCTTTTTCCGCTGCAAACGCTCTGGGCTTTTAGAAACTCTTTTAAAATTCAATTCTATCTCTTGTCCATCTTCTTCATCAAAAAGCCCGCCTGAGGATCGCAACGCATCGTATTTCAAGTCAATCTTTTCTACTACAACGCCTCTCTTTTTCCCCTTTAAACGATACTCCTGGATTTCTGACATTGCCTGACTTCCCTCTCGCTCAGTGGTGAGTGCCGCAAGCTCGTCCACTTCATGAGCCGACTCAATCGAATCATCATTGGAGTCATCTGATGAAACAAATAAGCGTGTTGAATGCACCTCTGGAGCCACTTTCCATTGAGTTATGGACATTCCCACTGCTCCAGACGTTGCTTCCATCTCATTTCCGCGCTCAAGCAATCCATTATCGTCCCCCTGAGTGTACAACACAGAATAATTGTTCTGGGACAATTCCACTTGACTCTCTAAAGTGTCCTTAGCGCCCCCATTTTTGCGAATCCCACTATGAATCCCCCTCTCTGCAGCTGTGAAATCCTTCTGAGCCACTTCAATCTCTCTAACACGAACAAACTCGCTATCTAGAACATCCATTAGCAAACAAAGAAAATGATAGCACAGTAAAAACCAAACCTACGCATGCACACTTTTTCTTCTTCTTTATCTCAAAGTAATGTCATCCTCTGGTCCTCTTCCCGCTCAAGTTCATTCCTTACTCGCTCAGAGTAAGTTTCTTCATTTGGCCACATGTGCTAACAATATTCCACATGTTTCATTGATGAATTATGTCTTTATTGATTCCGATCCAGACTCGGCCCTTCATCATTTAATTTTGATTTCAACTAAAACAAATACAACGAAGTATACAAATTTGATGGCCAACCCTGTTTGCTCGCTCTTGGTTCACGATTGGGTTTCCACTCCTCTGGGAGAAGATAATAACATGTTGAAGTTGTTACAGAGCTTCAATCAAAGTGAATTTGGCGAACTCAGTGCAACACTCAATGCGAATGTTGTAAAGGTTTTGACAGATGTCAACTCGGAAGAGTACACTAAGTTCAAGGACTTACTGCTTAAGGACACCAACGCCAAAGCGTTTGTGGATACCGATGATGTGGCCTTGATTTTATTGAAAGTTGTGGAGTCAAAGGTGTCTGATGCCAATAACAATATTAACAGTTACAAATAATGCGGCTCAGTGCACTGTGGTAGATTAAACGACACTTGTATCCTTTTCGAAGCTTGAAATGGCGTTTATTTATTTGTCTTCTGCTTACGTTTTGCTTATCTATTTTATACTGTAATGAATGTTGAGATGATTTAACGCGCGGATTAAAAGAAATGGAATTGGTTTGTAGAGCGCTTAGAGTGTGATCCTGCGATTGTGCCATGGTTCATTACAATTACTTGTCGTTTACTTAGAGTAGGTATCCGATTACTAATTCAGTGAGATTTTGAATTTCAGAGTCTGTAGGCAGAATCAGGCTGGAAGATGCATTTCATCATAAAGTAAATGCACGTATATGTTTGTGTGTGCACAATTGAGATGAAAAAGCCAATTTTGATGCTGTTTAATACGCTTTTTAAAGAGCTCGTATGCAGGTCACGTGATCCACTAGGGGAAAATGACACTTGCAAGTGGCTAGCTGACTAAGCAAAGGCCTCAGATTCAAGTGCGGCTTGACATATTTTTTAAAAGTACTGCTGTCTCGAGCCAGAAATATCTGGCGTGATGACTATGATCCTTAGGTCAATTGAAAACGTTATGTTAAAATTGAATTCACATTTTTGAAACATAAGGCCTGGCTTTCAATTATGCGTGTGACTGCACTTTCATTTCAAATTTTAATCATCTCCAAAATCTTGTACCACTTTAAGTTGCGCTGAATGCATCCTCGATAAACCAAAAAAATTACATCTAATTAATTTTAATAATATCCACAAAGAGAACGCCAACATTACTTGCATGTTGACTAGTCAGAACAAAAATGGATATAAACCACATTTGATGAATCGTGGATATTCTCTTAACCTTAAGTTTCCATATTAAATCTGATCTTTTTCTTTCTCTTTCTCTCATTTGTAACCTCGCAAGACTCTGGCCATTGCGTTTAACAGCACGGTCTTCTCATTGTTCAACCTGAGTTTCCTTGCTCCGTTCAAACAATTAGTTCCCTTCCGCACCAAACTCCTCTGTGAACTCCACAAACCTCTGCAAATCACCTTCTCCGACAGTCCTCTTATTCCCTTTAACCGCCTTCAAAAAGTCCTTCAACTCCAACGCAGGTTCCACTAATTGATCACCATGCAATTCCATCCAATTCTTCTCCACAGCTCCATTTTCTCCAGGGGAACAAGGCATCCATTGATCATCGCCGACCTGTTTGAAATGTGTCGCACTCTGAATCTTTCTGATAGGCTGCATCAATGCGTCCTTCACGACCACAGCAATATCATGACCCGAGTAACCTTCGGTAATCTCAGCCAACGTTCTATACTCACCTGCAGTCAATTCACATTTTGTGTCACCCACATTCAACTTGAACATGGTCAATCTTGCCTCCAAATCCGGTAAAGGAATGTAAATTCTTCTTTCAAAACGTCTTCTAATCGCGGAATCTAGTTGCCATGGAATATTGGTGGCACCAAGAACGAGAACTCCTGTTGAATCATTACCCACACCGTTCATTTGAACCAGAAGTTCTGTTTTGATCCTTCGACTCGCTTCACTTTCTCCTTCACCTCTAGGACCACAAAGAGCATCCACTTCATCGATGAAAATGATACTAGGTTTCTGTTCTCTGGCCATTGAGAAGAGCTGTTTAACTAATCTTTCACTCTCCCCCATCCATTTGGACACTAAATCGGACGAAGAAACTGAAAAAAAGGTAGACTTCGCTTCAGTGGCAACAGCTTTAGCTAAATATGACTTACCTGTTCCCGGTGGGCCATAGAGTAAAATACCCGAGACTGGTTTTCTCTTACCTTGGAACAAATGTGGGAATTTAACAGGTAAAATCACTGCTTCTTTGAGGGAATCCTTAGCTGCGTTTAAGCCTGCAATGTCGTCCCATGAAACATTCGGTGTTTCCGTGAGAATACTCTGTGCAAGTTGACCACGTAACTTACCATCATCGGCATCATTGTTCACATCCTTTGAATCTTCTTTCTTTGTTTTTGTATTTCCCGATCCTACACTTGATTCCCCAGCTTGACCCTTCTGCGTCTGTGAATCAAGATGGTCTTTCAATTGCTCTGCTCTTTGAAGATATTCCGTGAACTTAGCTCTAATCGTTTCTTTCGCCACTGGGTTCTTCTCGTATTTGAGTGCCAACATGAGATAATCGAGTCCATTGTAGTACAGTGTGTAAGCTTCCGTGTAATTAGCCTCTGCATCAGCTGCAATCGCACGCTTCACAAGATCTACACCTTTATCGAGAAACTCACTTGTTGAAGCCATGAAAAGATAGTGAAACTCTGGAGTGAAGAAGGTGAAAAGATAATCAATAATGGTATATAAGTACGCTTCTAAAAGTGCTATAAGCATGCAAACAGTAGCTTTAGAATCCTTAGAGCTTAGCGATCATGGCAAGCAAAAATCGGCTGTTTTTTGACCTCTGGTTCAAGAGATAGTTTTGCTATCGTGGGAACCAGAGCAGCTACGAGCCCCAAACAAGTGTCATTCTGGTCCCCCAGTGTTTCTCCTTACAACAACAGTGCTCCCATCTTTCAATGACTTTTCTATCGTCCTCCACATGCCCGGTTATGAGCCCCCGAAACACCCCAAATCCCCCCATTTGCTTGTTTTCATCTTTTCCATTTTCACTACCATCTCTTCTATATGTCGTACCAAAGAAGTGGAGCAGTTCAAAGCCTTCCAAGTCGTGCACGACTCGACGAGCTCCTAGAAGCTGTGCGGTCTGAGTTTGACTCGCTTTCCAGAGAAACAACGCGCTACAAGGACGACCATCACGATTATGAACTAAAGCTTGCGCAACAGCATCAAGAGTTGGCCAACATCACGAAGACGGTGTATGAGTTGGAAGCTGCACACGTGAAGATGAAGGAGGAGTATGAGAGAGAAATCAAGAAGTTGCAGCAGGAATTAGAAGCTAGAGATCGGCTGTTAGAACAACAGGCACCAATGGCAGCTACAATTGGTACCACCGTTGGGACCCATGTGCAACTAGCCACTGCACCACTGGTTGGTTCAAACACCAAGCAAGAACCAGAAACAATGGGAGCTTCCAATGGATCATCCGCCCCTACAAACGGCGCGGTTGAAGTCAAGAGTTCAGAAGCTGGCGTGTCCTCTTCTCTGGTCCCAGTAGGTGCTAATGTGGCTTCCACAGGTGCCACTGAGGATGCAAAGAAATCAGAACACAATAAACCGATTCCTGCTTTCCTAAAAGACTTCGACTCATATTCAAATCTCCCGTACAAGAAACAACACAACGATTATTATCTAGTGTACAATCCAAAACTGCCACAATCCTTGGAAATATCTTTAGCACATTCGTTTGACCACTCTTCAGTTGTGTGTTGTGTTCGCTTTTCTAAGGACGGTAAGTTCTTAGCTACCGGGTGCAACAAGCTAACACAGGTGTTTTCTGTTGAAACAGGAGATCTGGTTGCTAGACTGAACGACGAATCTGTGGCAGGAAGTAATGGTTCATACGACACCGACACTGGAGACTTATACATTCGTTCAGTTTGTTTTTCCCCAGACGGTAAGTTTTTAGCTACTGGGGCCGAAGATAAGATAATCAGAATCTGGGATTTGTCCACAAGAACAATTGTAAAGTACCTCAAGGGCCACGAGCAAGACATCTACTCATTGGACTTTTTCCCAAATGGTACCAAACTTGTTTCCGGGTCTGGGGATAGAACCGTTCGTATTTGGGATATTTTCACTGGTCAGTGTTCTCTCACTTTGAGCATAGAGGATGGTGTAACCACCGTGGCCGTCTCGCCAGATGGATCTCTGATTGCTGCCGGCTCTTTAGATAGAACCGTTCGTGTTTGGGACGCCAATACCGGCTTTTTAGTAGAAAGACTAGACTCTTCAAATGAATCAGGTAACGGGCACTTGGATTCAGTGTACTCTGTTGCTTTCACAAACAGAGGTGACGAAATTGCCTCTGGTTCCCTTGATCGTACGGTGAAGCTGTGGTCTCTCAAAGATAAATCTCAACCGCAAAGTAACAGCAGTTCACAGTGCGAGGTGACATACGTTGGCCATAAAGATTTCGTGCTAAGTGTTTGTTGTACTCCAAATGACGAATACATTCTTTCTGGATCCAAAGATCGTGGAGTCATTGTGTGGGATAAGAAGTCGGGCGAGCCTTATGTTATGTTGCAAGGCCATAGAAATAGCGTTATCAGTGTGGCTGTTTGTCCAGTTTTGAATGGCAAGGTTGGGTATTTTGCTACAGGTAGTGGGGACTGTAAGGCCAGAATTTGGAAGTGGGAATCTGCTTGAACAGATCAAATCCAGCAAGTGTTGCTGTAGCATTAGTTCCAGCCTACTCAGAATAATGGGTATACTGTATGCTAAACGCTTTGCTGTATGTGTATATTGACAAATACGCTTGCTTCAATGTCTTTGCTTTTGTTAAATTAGTTTACTATCATTAGTGTATGCTATCCTTTGCTGTGCATGTCCTATGTGTTTGTATAAGTATTAGTTTGAGTATTTATGAATAATCTACGCAGGGGAGCGCGGTAAACCAAAAATAGCTTTGTCATCTTGTTTGCCATCCATTCAAATTTCACATCAAAGTTCACTGATTTCTTACTCTCAAGTACCAGTAATTATTAAGTTCAAAACTTGAATCGATTAATTGTGCTGAGCAATTTCTTATTTTTCTCTGTTCTAATCAAAATCCAAAGCTAAATGCTCCAAAACATTTCGTGGATATTTTAACTAAAAATTGACACGCTCGTTCTGGAAGAATTTTTTTACTTTGATAATCCCCACTTCATCTCCATTGTAGAGTGTTTCTTCACTTATATTTTATTACTCTACTATAGCATTACAAAAAAATCAATCTTTATAAAAAGAGCTTTTAATCAAACCTAGCGCTTTTCAGAGCATTAAACTGTTTTGACCTTTCAATGAGCAAATTTGAGCTCCATACGAGCACTAAAAATCATTTTTGATGGGTTATTTTTGGGTAATTATCACGTGCGTTCAACAAAAACGCCTAATATTCATGTTTTCAGTCACCATTGTGGTACAAAAGTATGTTCATTGTGAAGCTAAGAGCTTTTAATCAAACCTAGCGCTTTTCAGAGCATTAAACTGTTTTGACCTTTCAATGAGCAAATTTGAGCTCCATACGAGCACTAAAAATCATTTTTGATGGGTTATTTTTGGGTAACAAACCACCAAATTTGGTACAACTGTACAATAAATGACAAGAAACGTTTTCATTGTTTGTGTGAGCTTTTAGGGCCTATATTTGACGCTGAAAATGAATTATTCTCAATGACTTCGTAAAAACTTTATTTTTCTCACCCATTCCTCATCACTCTTTCTTCAAGCACCGATTTTGACCCTTTCAATGGCTCTACAAATCCACTATGCGTCAGTGACCGCGCCAGTCAATATTGCTACCCTCAAGTACTGGGGGAAACGTGATGCTTCTCTCAATTTACCAACCAATTCTTCAATTTCCGTGACTCTCTCTCAAGACGATCTTCGTACACTTACGACTGCGTCTTGTAGTCCGGATTTCACTCGTGATACTTTATGGATTAATGGGAATGAACAAAGTTTAACTACTCCTCGTTCACAGCAAGTTTTGGAAGATTTGCGTGCTTTACGTAAGGAATTAGAATCAGCCAATTCATCCTTACCATGTATTTCACAATATTCTCTTCATATTGTTTCTGAAAACAACTTCCCAACTGCTGCAGGTTTAGCATCCTCCGCAGCAGGGTTTGCTGCTCTCATTATGGCGATTGCGAAACTCTATGAGTTACCACAATCCAACTCTGAACTCAGTAAGATTGCAAGAAAGGGTTCAGGATCTGCGTGTAGATCACTCTTTGGTGGTTATGTTGCTTGGGAGATGGGTTCAAGAGAAGATGGTGAGGACTCCATGGCTGTGGAAGTTGCACCATTGTCACATTGGCCAGAAATGAAGGCAGCCATTTTGGTTGTCAGTGATATGAAGAAAGATGTTGCCAGTACTTCAGGAATGCAATTGACAGTCAAAACAAGTGACTTGTTCAAACACCGTGTTGATGTCATTGTCCCTGAAAGATTTGAAATCATGAAAAAATCCATCTTGGATAAAGATTTCAACACATTTGGTGAATTAACTATGCGTGACTCAAATTCATTCCATGCAGTGTGTTTGGATTCTTATCCACCTATTTTCTATCTCAATGATACTTCTAAAAACGTCATCAAGTTGGTTAACTTGTTGAACGCTGAAGCTGGTGAATTAATTGCTGCTTACACTTTTGATGCTGGTCCAAATGCTGTTATTTATTACGAAGAAAAGAACGAAAGTAAGGTTCTTGGTATGATCCAGTATTTCTTTGGCCATTTAGACGGGTGGAAGGGTCAAAAGTTCGATGAAGTCGATGATGTATTTGTTCAGTTGGATAAGAGTGTCTATTCTGAAGGTGTCACCAGGGTCATCTTGACAAGAGCAGGTGATGGCCCAAAGGTCAGTGAAGAGGTTTTGGTGGATTTGGAGACTGGGGGACCAAAGAAATAAGGTCACAGGTGAAGGAACATATTTATAAAGCAAACTAGGTTATGCTAAGTGTAAGTTCAACTGATTTGTAGTCCTATTAGAGTCCTAAAATTCATGATAATTGTGCGTGAAGTAATCTTTTGAGTATTCAAACACGTATGTTTGGTGCTAATATGCTAGATATTTAAAGTCTATAAAGTGAGAATTATAATCTACAAAATGGACCACTTGAATTCTAATATGCATTCAAAATGAGCAGATTCAATGACACAAGAATAAACAGTTCTTGATTGCAATATTCAAAATAAAACAAAGATCAAGGTTAGCAGATGAGAATTTAGTGCTCCATTTTATAGACACTGAAAAATCCTGTTCAATCATGTACTTATTATGGAGTGTGAAGGACTCCATGTTGCACCTGTTCAAAGTAAAACATGATGAGCAATAATCAACTGCTGCGAGATTGCATTTTGAAACTCCATTGCTTATAAACTGAAAAATCCTGTTCAATCCTGTGCTAAATATTTGAAATGTCCATGGTGCACCTGTTCAAAGTAAACTATGACGAGCAATTTTCAAAATAACCTCATAAATCAACCGTTGCCAGATCACGTTTTGATACTGCGTATCCAGTTCGATCGTATGCTTAGTGTCACGTGTGTTTTGAAAAATCTCGCTGTGCATTTGCTTTGCTTCACATCACTGATTTAGCTCCATTGCACAAGAACGCGCTTTTGTACTCCAACACCCTATCTTAAAAACCTGTTATCGCCTAACCTTCACCCACTGACTCTCATATCACCTTTATATAAAACTTGTAGCTACTCACTATAGCGTAGATCATCACAATCAGGCCCCACACAAATGGAATCCATGTCGTGATGCTGAACTGAGCAGCATTATACACCGCGAAGAGAAGCAACCCAATAAGCCCACCCGCAATAAAGCCCGAGACAGCCCCCCATATCACATAGATCAAGGCCAACAGAGCCATTTTCAAGCGCGTGGGCGAGTACCAATTACTTAGAACAATCCGTAGGCCTGCTATGGTGTATACAAAACACGTGAGAATTAGTCCCCAGAGTGCAGTGAAGAGCCAGACGTCGTGAGTCGAATAAAGCATCGCGTGCGAAAACGAGTCTTCCGTGGGACCTAGCGGCCAGTATATTGACGGAAACGTGGGACGCACATATCCTACGGGGGCGTGAACCATGCCTCGTAAGCAAGTGAAGCGAAGTGAGGCGTGCGAAATAATTTGCACCGTGTCCTGGAGCTCGAACCAAGGACTGCAAAAATTTACTACGGAGACAAAAAGTTGCAAAGTGATTTTTGCACCGTGAGGCCGCCCGCGACCCACAGCTACGGCCGTGAAAATTGCGCCGAGACCCGCGGTCCCTCTGTGATCCCAATAACCACCAACTCATCATGGATAAACTGACTGTTGTCGTCAAGCTCTCGGGCGAAGAGAAGCAGAGCGTTCAGGTGGAATCCACAGCAACTATTGCTGAACTTAAGGCGATCATCGAACAAGCTACGGGCGTTGAGGCCTCGAGACAACGGTTGATCTACTCAGGCAAGGTTCTTAAAGACGTGGAGACGGTGCAGTTCTACGGGATCAAAGAAGGCAGTGCGGTGCACTTGGTGAAGGGACCAAAGCAGAAGCAGGATAACAGTGCAGGTGCTTCGGAAGGAAGTGGTTCCGCTGCTAGTGCTTCCGCCGCAGCACCAGCACCAGCTCCAGTTGCTGGTCAACCTACGTTCAACCCGCTTGCAGGGCTCACAGACGCACGCTATGCGGGCTACAACATCCCAATGCCGAGTATGGACCAATTAGGTTTCACGCCAGATGGGCTTTCGCTGCCTTCCGAGGACCAGATGAGTTCCATGATGGACTCGCCAATGTTCCAGGAATCAATGCGTGCAATGCTATCAAATCCACAAATGTTGGACTATCTCATTGAGCAAAGTCCACAGCTACGTGCCATGGGACCAGCAGCCAGAGAAATGCTCCAGAGTGACTACGTTAGAAACATGTTGACTAATCCTCAAGCCATGCGTTCAATGATGGAGTTCCAAAGAGCAATGGGCGGAAACTCTGCTACCGCAGAATCCTTCCCATCTCCAGGCAATCCAAACGGTGAGGGAGCAGAGGCTAGCTCGCAACCTGCGGCAAATCCGTTTGCTTCAATGTTTGGAGGTGGTAATGCTCTTGCAAACCCGTTCTTAGCTTCAATGGGCCAACCACAGGCTGCTCCTGTAGTGGAAACACGTCCTCCAGAAGAGTTGTATGCGGTTCAACTAGGTCAACTCAACGATATGGGCTTTTATGATTTCGACCAGAATGTTAGGGCTTTGAGAAGATCAGGGGGGAGAGTTGACGGTGCTTTGGAGTTGTTGCTCAATGGTGGGGTTTAGTGCAATGAGTGCAGCAGCGATAATTGATTGTAAGTTGCATGTTAAGATAGATATGTATGATACTAGATCAACCGAATTGGTAGCTAAGCCTCAGAAAAGCATCGGCGATCTGCTTAGCTATCTTCTTTATTTGTTCTCTTATTTACTATTATATAGTGGTAATATGAATCTTAAAATCTATTATATCTAGTCTTTGTCTTTGGAGGACATTGTTGATGATCCAATGATTTGAATTCTAGGCGGAATGGTATCGCAGCAGAGTTGCATCTAGTTTCATAGTTCATGGCTGATAAATCAATGTTGACACAATGTCAATGGTTTATTCAAAAGCAGTAGAATTAGAATCCAGAAGACTTATTTTAAATGGTTCAAACAACGAACTATAATGCCAACATCAATCTTCCAGGAATCCATTCACTTGATATCATTTCAAAATCAGTCAGCAGTTAACTTATCCCTAAGTCCGCTTCAAAACACCTCTCACCGTTTGCATCATCCACCATCTACACGCCAAAGCGTTAACTCTGACACCTTTCAAAGAAAACCCTTTACCCAGTTCCAAAACCTCGCCCGGTTCCAATTGTAAAATTCTCCAAACAAAAACCATTGTTAGAACCATCACAATCACTCCACAGTCAGAACCATTAATTTGCTGAGGAACATCATCCAATTCCAAATAATCCAATTTCTTATCAAACAATTCGCCAAATTGATCACACAAACGTTTCATCTCATTTTCATTAGCTCCTCTCATTGAATCCACACCATAACACACGCCCAATTTGGGTAAGCAAACTAGCATTGACCAATGTGAACCACCCTGAGCATCTCCAAAATCAATATTATCGTTGACAGGAGCAAAAATAATTTGAGAATCAGCCACTTCGGAGGGTAACACGCTTCTCACACTCTCTACATCATGAGTATTGGCCAGCAAGAAAGAAAATGTAGGTGCAAGTAAAACAATACCTTTATGTTCGGACAGAAAACTGTTCTTTATCATGGCATAAACAATAGAGATGTTTGTGTCTGACATCCATTCATCGTACAGTAGGTTATAAACGTCTTCTTTGAACAAAGTATAGTCGTCGTATTGCCATACACGATCTTCGCTTGCTGAATCAATTTCGCCATACACATGTTTAAGCTGTGTAGACAATGAATTTGTATTAGATGTTGGTTTGTTAGCCCGTTTCGTTTGCTTTTCCTTCTTTGACTTCTTCTTCTTTGGCTTTTCGTCCCACAAACAATGTTCACTACTCATTTCATTTTCATGCATTTGGACTTTCATTAAACAAATTTTATTTTTGAGTGTCCTGTCTTGGCTTTTAGACCAGTCAAATAGATCAAACCCATATGTGTCTATAAATTCCCATGTCCGGGGCCTTCCTTTGCCACTTTTGATGTACCCCCAGGAGTTTATTATTCCTGCCATAAAAAAATTTAGCTATGTACAAATTGTTACCAATGCGTATATACAGTATGTTCACAAGAAGAGAAGAAGAGGATAAATATACAAAATGGCTCAATTGGAAGTGGAAAATGGTTTTGATCATAGCGAGAGCTGTTTGGTGTGCCGATTATTGCTGTTCTGAAATACCGCATTACGCTCATGATGCAGCCAAAATCATTGACTGGCAACTACTTTCATATGAAACCTTTAATGAGCCAACTGTCGCATGTCACGTATCTCGCACTCTAGAGATTCAATTGTCGCGTGATTCACTCAATAATGTCTTTTATACCTAACTTAGGATTCTTCAAAACCCCTCTCATACAATCCCAAGGGTCTCTACTACCTCCCCACTCCAAAACTTCCTTCCTGAACAAATCCCCTGCTTGTCTAGAAAATGGATCTTGCTCAAAAAGCTCTTTCCAGACTTTGTCGGCCAACGTTCTATCCAAAAGATAAGAATAGTACATACCACCATAAGTGAACAAATGACCAAACTTCCCTGGCCAATTGCTAACGTCATCAGATAAATAGCATTTTTTTTCAAATTCATGATACAGGGCCACTATATCAAATTCCGCGTCCTTGAATATCAAATCGGAATGTAATATTTGATCAAGCTTTGCCATCTTTACCTGGGAATACGTTTCTGTGTGCTTCAATACTTTTTCATTTTGTAAATGACGTCTTAAAATAGGAAGATGTTCCTCGATGGACTCGCCAGTTGACCAGTGCTTACCAATGGAGCACAACACTCTTTCATCTTGGGCAAATGTTTCATTAAGAATAGAAGGTAGCTCCACAAAATCAGTTACACATCTTGTACCTGAAACATTATGCAATTTAGTCCGCCCTAATAACGAATGCATCGCGTGACCCATTTCATGGAACAATGTACTGATTTGATTCAAGCTGAGAAATGTCAAACCTGTTAGCTTATCGGCGTGATAATTAGTAACAAGACATACGGATGGTAATTGATAGGTCTCACCGTTCGGATTCACAACAGTCTCTACACTCTTTTCTTCCCAAGCAAATTCATCAGTCAATTCTTTTTCTTGGATTTGTCTTGAACAAACAACAGTAAAATGAGCAGGATGAGGAGTTTTATTAGCTCTTTCAAATAGATCTAAGTAAAGATTCCCAATTTTGGATCCATTGGCATCAATTGCGTCTAGCTTAGCAACATTTTCATGCCAAACTTCACCCTCGTTGCTAGGTTCGAAACGAATCCCGTAAACTTTGCTGAATAGATTAGACAATCCTTCAATAACTGTACCCAGTGAAAAATATTGAGTTATATCTACTGACTCAGTCGAGCGTTGTTTGGACATGTACTTTGCTAAATAATAATCTCTATCCCATGGTCTCATATCTTTAGCGTCCGTTTCGAGCTTGGTCAACTCTTTATCAACTTCTGGTTCGAGTTTCTTGAGTAAGCCATCAAGTAATGTCTGAACATTGGAGGCGGAATGGATCATCTTGTCATCTAAAGAGTAATCCAAGTAATCATTGTAACCCATAACGCGAGCCAATGACGCTCTACCTTTAAGCATGCACAAGAGAAGATCAATTTGCGAGTCTGGCGTGGAATGCAGTGCATTCCAGATGGCTTTTCTTATGGTTCTATTAGGACTAGAAGTCAGAACGCCATATGGGGTGTTCCCGTATATGGATATGTTAAGTGAGCCATCCCAACCTTTGGAAACACCCTGCTTGAAATTGCCGTTGATGTCTTCATCCACGAATTCATTACGAGGGATGACGATTTTGGTTTCTCTTGGTTCCACAACGCCCTGGTTAAACTCTTGACCCACAGATGCAATGTATGAGCTAAGCTGGATGAACTGATTCTTGGTCGCTTCATCCATATCTATGCCCGACTTTTTGAAATCATTATAGAGTAAGGTACCCACAGCTTGTTCTTCGCCAGTCAACTTGTTCCATATACTTGGTGTGTTGAAAATATGGTCAAGCTTTGAGAACAAGTCTTTGCTCGTGTTTAGTACGTTCATGTATTCAAACATCTGGTTGTGCGCCTTTTCTGCAACCTTGACAAATTTGCCATTCGGATGAGTAACTCTAATGAACTCGCAGAGATCAATGACACGACAAAGCATGTCACTGAGTCTGTCCAAGTCCCGTATGTACTCTTCTGGCTTGCTTGTTCTCAAAAGATGTGTAGTCAGAAGTTTAGCCTTTGACAATGTCTCGTTAGAAAACGTTTGTAGCCCACTGGGTGTGGACAGATATGGGTTTCCAAAGAGACTGTTGGGACCCTTTGGAACCTTGGTTGTAGACCGCATTCCCGCATCGAACACACGTTTGAGTCTGTTTGCGGACCATCGGATGAGCGTGGGTTTCATTGCGCTTAGTAAAAGAGAGGGAGACGGTGAGATTTCAAGAATTTATGAGCTGCTCAGCTGATGTGAATGTCGTGTGCAAATGTCTGAATTTTGAGACTGGGTGAGATGAAATGTCTTTGGAACCACGGACACTGAGTCCTCCAAAACTCCAGCAAGCTGTGCTTGCGTTGCTCGTCGCCTGTGAGCCCTCCAAAACTCCAGCAAGCTGTGCTTGCGTTGCTCGTCGCCTGTGAGCCCTCCAAAACTCCAGCAAGCTGTGCTTGCGTTGCTCGTCGCCTGTGAGTCCTCCAAAACTCCAGCAAGCTGTGCTTGCGTTGCTCGTCGCCTGTGAGTCCTCCAAAACTCCAGCAAGCTGTGCTTGCGTTGCTCGTCGCCTGTGAGCCCTCCTATGGCGCGATGAGCACTGTTGCACTTTTGGCAACAACCGAAGGGGGCCCAGAACAACTAGTCCCGCTCAAAGGCAAAGTACACAAATTACACAATTACACAATTACACAATTACACAATCACACACACTGCGGGAGCCTCCCGATCCTCCTAGCAATGAGCAGCATCTCATGGTAAGAAAAAAGATGTTATCAAGAGAAAGAAATATTTTTTACGCGTCTCTCTTTTATAGCATTCACAAGATCACATGGACACACCAACCTACGTAGAAGACGCAATGCTGCGTGCAGGAATCTCGCTTGTAGACGTGGTCATGCGTCAGGGAATGCCCAAATTTCAGCTCATTCACGGCACCGTGGGGCCTCTAAAACCTAACGAACGCGTAACACTGCCGCTCTGGCTCGCCATCGTGCTGCGCCAGCAACGCAAGTGCACAATCGTGATCCCCGACTGGCTCTGCAATGAGTGGCTCCAGGACGCGGTGCGTCGAGAAACTGCAAACAAAGAAGGGGTCTCACACATTGCGTGGCATTGGGAAGCACTTGCAGCGCAGTTGCTCAGCGTAGCGGATCGAGACTTTGTTGAGTCGCCGCACTCTTTGAAGGTTTTACTAGCTGAACTGAAGGATATCCGTTCCGCGAAGGTTTCTGGTGGGCTTCTGAACATTGACGGAGTTTATCTCCCATTAACGGGGCTTGCATTGATGGAGATCTCGCACTTGAAAAATCTCCTAAACCCGACAATGCGAGAATTGACTGCCATCACAAAAACACAGAGTGAGTAAATAAAAAGTTTTCCAGCTTTCATCATCATCATACCATAAATGTTGAAGAATACACTGGTGAGGCTGGCAAAGGTTGGGTCAGAACACGGGGGCTCGTCCAAGAACTCGCAAAGACTTTCTATTTTCCAAGTGGGCGTTCCTCACTCGCCATATGTGCCACCAAGATGGTCAAGACTGACACCATTGATGCTGTCGTCACCAAGAGCCTTCACATACGCGCTCTGGGCGAAGCTGAAGCTCTGGGCAATGAACTGGGCACAGGTGTACAACTTCAGATCGGATATGCGTTCTGGTTGGAAGGGTTACAAGCCTAACTTTTTGCTCTGGAAAAACAACGCAATTGAAGCTTTTGTTGACGTGAACACTGCCTTTGCGCAAAAGAAGATTCCATCGGTCCAGAACAAAGTCTGCTCCTTTGTGTACGAATCTCTTGTGAAAAGACAACAAACTTTACCCAAATCAACACTGGTTTGGCAATTAGTCAAGTTCAACACAAAACCAAAACTCGTGAGTTTCAATTCCTTCCCCAATCACGACGGTTCAGTTCTCATGTGTCAAATAATCTACAAGTTCGACACAAAGCAAAAATGGATCATGAAGAAAGACGGTCAGTTCAACGAAACTGAACGTGATGTTATTGAATATGTTGCTTTCAACGTCAATCCATACGATAATAACGTCTGTTTGGCCGGTACTGTCTTTGAATCCTCTCCAACGCGTACTTTGGAATCAAAGGTCATTGCTTCTCAGTCCGAAACCATCGAATACATGAAGAAGAACGCAGATATTTACCGTAAGGAACCAGAACAAAAGGAAGAAAACTAGGTTCACTTGCTTGTTCTCTCTATTTATACACTTTGTACATAAAATGATAGTATTGTAAGAAACGGTTTGTTTAAGTGCAGCCTCGTGGTCCAACTTTTTTATTTTCATGAGCACAATTCTGCCCCCCCCCTAAGACACTACATAATGCCTTGGGTCCCCCCCCTACAGTTGCAAATTACAGCTACCAATTAATATACCAACAGAAACATATTACATATATACACTAATTAGTACACAAACTCATATTATCAAAGCCAAATCCATCACCCACATCCACATCTTCGGTATCTCCTTCTTCACTCTCTTGATCACTCAACAAGCCCACTCTTTCAAGTCCTTCTGTGATCACAACCTCGTCGTATTCAGGAGGTTCGTTGGCCAGCGACAGATTTCTTTCCATCAACAAGGAAGATCTACTCATGTTTCTACCCATGGCCACTAAACTATCCAAATTGGCCTCTAAACGCTGAGGTCTTTTAGAAGCCAAAGATACGTCCAATGAGCTTGCCATACTACCGGTTGCACTACTATTGCTCTCTGTATACCGTGGAGGGTCTCTATTGCGCATCATAAATCCATCAAAATCATTAGACATCATTGGTGAAGAAGACAATAAAACAACTTCGTCTTGTGAATTCATATTCGAGCTCGCTTGTGACACTTCTACCCATTCCTCTCCTCCTACAACAGCCTCATAAGAAGGCAATTGACCTTCATTTGCTACTAATGGAGACGTAAATGCAATTGGTGTATCCACAATGACTTCGTAATGATGCATCTTTGGTGAACCATCTTGTGACTGCATATTATCATCTGGTTTGGATATTCTAAATGATAATTGAAGTCTATGACGAACTTTTAGATGATTGAAAGTAAAGTCTGGGAAGAAAGAGTATGTGTCTTGTTCTGTAAGTTCTTCATTATGGGTATGAAAATGGCCATGTGAATGACTGAACATTCCTCCTAAAAATGATGAAGTTGTTTCTGCAGGAACACTAGAGGTTATTGAGCCTGTATCGTTAGTTGTTATAATAGATGGAATGATGGTATTAGGGGTACCTAATACTGGCAAGGATGGAACATTTGAGTTAGCATTAGCTACCACCGCATTTATACTTGCTCCTGCTGATCCAATTGATCCTATTGACCCAACTCTACTTCTCATTGTAGTGATACTATTTCTTCTACTAAGATCATCAATTACAGCCATACCGAAATTAAGTTCATCATTTTCATTAAACATTTGAGACCTAGTAAGCCACTCATAAGTTTTTTCAATGGAGTGGTTATCATCGTTAGCTGTAAATGTGATCGGAACATCCAATTTGATAGGATTTGTAATAACAATATCTTCTTCAATTGGAGACATGTCATTAACTTTAGGTATTTTAGAGCTGAATATGTTGGCGGAAGAACCTCTTCTTCGACCAGACGCAGGAGTTGATGCTTTTGTTGTTCCTTCGCCATTGTAGCAGAATGACAACAAGTTATCATTTTTACATGCTTTGATGCATTGTGTGTACAACGGTTTGACAGTTTGACGCTTGGAGCTAGGCTTTGAATGAATTTCATAAAGTGGGACCGTGCGCTCTTTAACACGAGAGTTGGCCTTACGGCGGGTGTTATGGGTGGGTCCTGAACGTCCACCAGTTACCGTAGGTGTAATGTTAGTTGAACTATTGCTAACGGAATTGAGCATACTGGTACTACCAATGGCAGATCCGACAATGGGCCCAGAATTGAAAGGATTGGAGTTGGCGGTTAACTTGAAATGACTAGACAAATTAGAGCCAACATTCAGCTTAGAACTTGTGCTACTGTTGGTGCCAGTGGCACCAGTGGCGTGCGCACTATGGCTTTTATTTGAGCATATACTGGTATTCGCACTGTTATTAGCATTTGCATTAGGCACACTCGTGCTTGGACTGATACTGGAGTCCGAAAGACTGGTATAGGTAACCTTTTCCACAATGTTGACCTTGACACGTTTCAATTGAAGTCCCTTAATCAGCGGAACTAATTTAACTTGAAGTTTCACAGTGTTTTTATGTAATTTAGCAGCTCCGTGAGTAGTGTGTCCACTACCCACTGAGCTCAAGTTTATAGGACCATTATTGGCCTGCCAATTTGGTCCTAGATTTGATCCTAGATTTGATCCTGGCCCAGTAACATTTCCGGAAAGTGAGCTCGTGGTGCGTGCATTTTGTCTCTTGATGACCTTCTCTGGAACACTCAACATGGTGAACTTTTTAGGCAAAACAATTTCATAACCTAGAGCCTTATTCCAAATCTTGTTAACATAAATGGACTTATTTAAGGTACTGGTTGCATCTGATGGAGGTAGTCGAACAACGGGTAATATGTATTTGAAGCAAACCAGCACATCTTCCTTCGACGCATTTGAACGATGAAATTCTCCAAACGCACTTAATTTAGAGTCACTAAAAGCCAACTTTGGGTCCAGCACATTTGGTAGCTTTTGTGTGTCTCGAGAAGCCAGCGGAGAGATTTGAGGCGGAGAAGTGGCCATTTTGGAATGAGAAGATGCGTTCGATCCTCTTCGGACCATTCTTTTAAACAAGGAGGATTTCGCAACAGGTTCTTCGTCCCAGGTATTGTTATAGTGGTGACCCGGTGACGTGGACAGTGCAGCTGTAGCCGGTACCCGAAGGTCTTGGCGCTCGGGCAACTTGACTTGGATCTCCAATTTGTGTGTTAGGGAGCCGTTTGGTATGCTGAGCGATTCCGGCGTTTGAAGCGGAAAGACAATAGGGAGCAAGAAGACATAGGTTCCTGCAGCAACGAGTGTCGGAACGAGCGAGTTCACTGGAAAACTGCTTGGTGGCGTAGTTCCGGTTGCCACCTTCGCATTGGTGAACAAATTGGACTCAACGTATGCGGGATCATTAACGAGTTTCATACTTCCTGGCTCTAGGACATACTGCTTGGCATCAAGAGGAACGTATGTTTTAATAGGTTGAGCCGGGCCGATTTCCACATCACCTATCTCTCCGCCCCATTCGTGGTCGTCCTCCGAGTCGCTCAGACCTAATAACTGATCATCAATGGTTGTAGGATACGCACTAACGCGTTTCTTTGGACCAAAGAAGGCGTTAGGCTTTCGGAGGTCCAATTCCCAGTTGATGTTGTTGGAAACACGGAAAGTTTCATCAAAGGGGCTCTTCTTCGATCTTTCGCTTCCTGTCCATGCCACTGACGCGTGTGCATGGTAATTAACACATACAATTGGAGTCAGTTCACTTGCCTTGTCTAGCGTTATAACTACGCCGAATGTGTGCGATGTCACGTTGTGATGAGTCTTCGAGTCGTTGTCACTTGCATCCGCATCTCCTTCGTCGTCTTCCTCCTCGGCCTCTTCTCCCGAGCGTCGTTTAAGCGGGTTGAAGGGAAGATACAGAAGTGGGCCTGTTGCTGAGATGCCAATGTGTAGGTTTGGACACGCGGGGAACGAGGAGGTGGGCCTTAGTGGTGTGAGCGTGGGTAAGAGGCCTTGTTCGGTTAGAAAGGCACTCAAGTTGGTCATATCACACAGCCGAAGGAAGTGAAGCAGCACTCAAGTGAGTCCGAGTAATCTCGCTATTGTTCGTAGTAAAATTAGACTCGCGGGGCGGAAATTCTTTGCGGCGGAAGCACCGCGTGCTGTGTGAAAAAAATTACTGGGAACACGTGTTTTGTCTACTGCGACTGGGTTTTCTTTCCCCAGTAAATTTACTGCGCGCCTCACTCCCAATGCTTAGCACTTTTTCTTTGTAGTTGATATACGCTTTTGCAGGGCGCGTTAGAGGTTTCAAAGAAAAGCGAGCGTAATACTTGATGTGATGTATTTGTAGTGTTGCTGGGGAATTGAAAGCGCACACTATCACAGCGATTCGCTTGATATATTACCACCTTTTTTTTGTACTCGATTCTTGCTTGAATATCTAACATGAAGTTCAGTTATTGATCCAATATTTGATGGCCAAAAACTTTTACGCTGTGAGACGAGGCCGGAACACCGGCATCTTCAACTCTTGGGCTGAGTGCAAAGAAAACGTCTCTTCATTCTCAGGGGCCGTTTTCAAAGGATTCCCCACTTACGGAGAAGCAGAGAATTGGATGACGGGGAAGGTTGCAAAAACCCATTCCCATTCGCCATCGTCGGTGCGTCCTCAAACGGTGTCACACATTGGAGGCCTTCATTTTCAACCCGCTAAATCAAATGGTGTTAGTAAACCAGCACACGCACGAAGTGTGCCGAACCACATAAAGTCGTCTCCGCGCTGCGATTCCCATCGTGTGTACACAGACGGGGCATCGCGTAACAATCAAGACAGATCGCGTGCAGCTGCGGGACTGGGTGTTTATTTTGGTCCTAACGATTCAAGAAACGTTTCAGCCCCTGTCTATGGTGAACAAACGAATCAAAGAGCGGAACTTCAAGCAATTGAGCGTGCATTAGAGAATATTCTGAAGGATATCGAGTCATTTCCACAGCATTTCACCGTTGTATCTGATTCTAAATATTCTATCAATTGTCTCACTTCGTGGTCTAAAAAATGGCGTCAATCCGGTTGGCTTAATGTCAAAGGTGAACCCGTTGCGAATAAAGATGTGATTCAGAAGTGCTTGGCTTCAATTGAGTCTATTGATGAAATTTATGCGAACCACGAGCTTCCTCCATTGCGCTTTGAACATGTTCCTGGACATTCTGGAGTGAAGGGAAATGAAATGGCAGATCAATTAGCGGTGAAAGCTGCAATGCGGAAATAACTGTGCTGTTTGATTAACAGTTACCCCTTCATTTCAATCACAACACTGGGGATCATATATGTTGTAGGTAGCTAGCGTATTTGTTTTATGCTCAGAAATTATTATTAGAAAATGATACTGTAATCTAAGTCAGTTTATTTGTATATTTGAAAGTGAGTTTGGTTTGTCCATTGATCAACGAGTGAATTTCCAAAATGTATTTGTGGGACACGCATGAATGTTTTCTTGATACTCATTTGGCAATCATATATAATATTTCATTATGAAAGCCATTAGATATGTATATCATTTAAGGCAGATTTTCCACCAAACTTGAATTGTTATTTGTATGAATTATGGAATTACAGTTGGATGTTTAAATGGCCACTTTTACTAATAAAACCAACCGCTCCTAATGCTAGACACATTTTGCACGCATGAGCAAAATGGTGGACTGAGTCAAGTATGAGAAACCCAATCGTTCACGCTCTTCAACTAGCTTGTTCTGGGTCCAACTCATTCTCTGATTTACTCACACACGTTGATCTTCTCCTGTTGTGCATTGAAACTCCAACATTTTCAGTGTTTAGAAACAATATTGGCAATAGTATAAAACAATACTGGTAAGCGTATATAATAACAATAGTAAGTCCTACAACAGAACACTGGCAAGTGTATACAACTAATATCGCGTAGCACTTATGGCAATTGATACTTTTCAAAAACCAATACTGGCAAGTGTATACAACTAATATCGCGTAGCACTTATGGCAATTGATACTTTTCAAAAACCAATACTGGCAAGTGTATACAACTAATATCGCGTAGCACTTATGGCAATTGATACTTTTCAAAAACCAATACTGGCAAGAGTGTGTGAAACAAAACTCAAAAGCATAAGCAACTAATATTACGCAGCACCAATAGCTCTACCTACGGCAATTGACATGGATTTGTGCTAACAACGCAATTCGAGTCAGCATGGAATTTTTAAATATGTATTGTATTTATTCAACCATCTCTTCATCAAATTTACATCCTTCTTTTAAATCCCCCATCTAAGCACCGTGCTGCACTAACTTCACTACTCGCTCTCTATCTCTGTGTATTTTGAATGACATAATAATAAATATATAACGAATAAACAATCACGGCTAATTTAACCACTCTTCTCGACTCTAGCTTGGAAAAGTTCCTGTTCGCCCTCTCTACCACCTAAATCCTTGTAAAGACCTTCTGGGAAGCTTCTTGGCATAGCTGGCTTATCAGGCCAGACATCCAAAGCGTAAATAGAATACCCAAAGAGACCTAAAAGAGAGAAGAAAATGGTGATTGACTTAACTGCAGTCTTGTCGCTAACAGGCTGAATGTGATCTGGAGCCCACATGTCCATGTAGTCATGATAAGGGTGGATTTCTTCACCGAAATTCACTCTATTTTGTTGATCGTCGTACTTCATATATGGATCTCTGTATTGTGGAGGAACGTAGTTTTCTGGGGCTTTGACGCCAAATGTCTTTTCAACATCCGGTAAGAATTTGGGAATTTGGTATTTGGCAGAGGTGGCGTTGTTTCTGACCGCGTTAAAGACCGATCTTGAAAGCATCTTGAAGAAAAAGAAGTGATAGTTGAAGATGTCCCGAAAAGAGGCAAAAAAAATAAAACGAGATGAAATGTAATAAACCAACCCCATTAGAAAAATCTTTACACCAGCTGTTAACTCTTTGTTTATAGAAAATGGAGAAACTTCGTGCTGAGGTGGAGTTATTGGCAGACGAGTTGTTCCATTTGGAGAATTATGTTTCCTTGGCGACATATGACCCTCAGGGGGTTTTTGAACGGCGGAAATCGGCCAAGTTTGTAAAATTCAAACAGGCACACGCGTTTGATTTGGAGTTACAGGTCGAAAATGGAGTGAAGGAGAACGGTAGACGATCCAGCAGGAGGCAGGCAGCGAGTGGGGCAAATTCCAGCTCAAAAGACCCATCAGATGCACGATTAGATGCTCAGATCAAGTCGATTTTGAAGACGCGTCGTGATAGTGCAGTCAAGATGCTTTCAAATGGTGTGAAACCTGCCATTGGACGCACTACACAGCCGATTGTACCTCGTAAGCGTTCTAGAGGCGCTCAACAGATTTCCAAAACAGTCAAAAAGGAGGTCCAAGAAGGTGTTGAAAGCGATACAAATCCTTTGGAAGAAGAAGAACCAGTGTCGTCAGAATCAGATGACGATCTTCAAGAGGCCGACCTTTCATTTGATTACAAAAAAGTCAAAAAACTCAATCTCAAGGTCACAGTTGCTCCACCTGTTATCACACACCCAAGTCATATCTCTAAGTCTGAATTCACAAACATGAAAGAGCTTTTTAGCTCATACAATAACATTCTAGAAGATCCAGCACCAGAAATTCCATCTTCTGAGTACTCTTCATATGTTGACAATCAACATGACCTTGTGAAAAGGATTCAACGTGGACTCAAAGAAGAACTGTTGATTCTAGATACAACTGAAAATGTCTTTAGAAATGTCCCCCCTAATGTCCGAGAACCAACCATGATTAAAAAGAACCCTAACTATACTGTTGCAAAGTTTAAACCACCTTCAGAACCTTTTAGACTGAAAAATGACTTTACACATTGGGATCATTTAATTGCACAAAGTACAAAATCTGCCAAACTGATCAAGGATATGCGTAATCAACGTATTCAAAGGTGCAGAAAGGTAGCACAGATGATTGAAGTGCATTTCAAGCGGATTTCTATGGAGACAGAACGTAAAGAAAGAGAGTTTAATAAACATAGATTGAGGTTGGCTAGAGACACTGGTAAAGAGGTTCGTAAGAAATGGCTTGTTGCTCTCAAAGCTTACAAGATCCTGGAAGAAAGAGAAAGGGAGAATGAACGTGCACTCAAATCTAAAGAACAACTCTCTAAGATTTTGGATCACTCTACTAAAGTGTTAGGTAATCAAGTTAAAATGAGACAAAGTACTACAGAAGCATCAGATGATGATGAAGTACCAGAAGATAGTAGTGATGCAGACAGTGATGTCAATATGAGTTCCTCGAGCTCTGAAGATGAGGATGCTAAAGTAGATGATGTTGTGGATGATAGTAAACTCACTGTGGACCAATTGAAAGCAAAGTACAGTCATCTTCGAAAGGAAGAACAAAAAGAAGTGAAGCCTGGTCTTGTGGACCAACTTACGCCTGAAGAAAGATTGGAGCTGTTAGAAAAGAACAACGATCCTGCCTTCAGTGAATCCGATGAATCTATTTCGGACGAAGAGGAAGATTCTGATGATGAATCAGATGACGGCGAGGCTGCACCTCAATCAAGTTTACATACATTATTTGGTGTCACGATGGCAGATTCTCCAGATGAAGATCATGACAATGAAGAAAACGATGACGACTCTGTATACTCGGAGCAACAAGATGACGTTACCACTGCGTCTTCTAACGATGAAGAAGATGAAGAATCTGCTGATGTAGATGAAGGGATTCCAGATGTTCCCGTTCCATCTCTTCTTCGAGGAACACTTCGTCCTTATCAAAAACAGGGTCTCAATTGGCTTGCTTCCTTGTACAATAACGGAACAAATGGGATTTTAGCCGATGAAATGGGTTTAGGTAAAACTATTCAAACGATTTCTCTTTTGTCCTACATTGCATGTGAACATAATGATTGGGGGCCACATCTAATTGTTGTCCCCACATCTGTTATGCTTAATTGGGAAATGGAATTCAAAAGATTTGCCCCTGGGTTCAAAGTTTTAACTTACTATGGTTCACCTCAACAACGTAAAGAAAAACGTAAAGGTTGGAACACTCCAGATTCATTTCATGTTTGTATCACCTCTTACCAATTGGTTGTTCATGATCAACCTATTTTCAGACGTAAGAAATGGAAATATATGATCTTAGATGAAGCACATAATATTAAGAATTTTAGATCTCAACGTTGGAAATCTTTATTGAATTTCAATACTGAACATAGGTTGCTTTTGACAGGTACACCATTACAAAATAATATCATTGAGCTTTGGTCCTTGCTTTATTTCCTTATGCCTTCCAGTACTAATGGTGGAGTAAACACTATGCCTGAAGGGTTTGCAGATTTGATGGATTTCCAACAATGGTTTGGAAGACCGGTGGATAAGATAATTCAAGCTGGTGATGATTCACGTATGGGGGGTGATAAGGAAACAATGGAAACAGTTTCTAAATTACACCAGGTTTTAAGACCATATTTACTAAGAAGACTAAAACAGGATGTGGAAAAAGAAATGCCTGGGAAATACGAACATATTGTTTACTGTCGTCTTTCTAAACGTCAAAGACTATTGTACGATGATTTCATGTCCAGAGCTCAAACTAGAGAAACATTAGCCAGTGGGAACTTCCTTAGTATCATTAATTGTTTGATGCAATTGAGAAAAGTTTGTAATCATCCAGATTTGTTTGAAGTAAGACCGATTTTGACGTCTTTTTCACAAGACAAATCCGTTGTGGATGATTTCAAAATTAAGGAACTTGTTACTAGAAGGAATTTAAAAGAAGGACGTAATTGGGAGTCACAGGTGGACTTGAATTTTGTCAACTTAGTTCCAGGTAATAATATGAATTTGAATAGATATCATATGGATGCGATGAAAGAAAAATCCATGTCTAAGTTTTTTGCAGATCAAGAACTTGAATTACAACAACAACTCAAGGGGAAGATAATTGAGCCGAATTTCAACAACTTGGAGCAATATTATGATTACATTTTAAACAAGGAAAAACAAGACTTGTTAGATCAAATTCAACATTTGAGATACTATAATGATTTAAATGTGAACAAGAGACCACTTATATCGAATGATTTAGTGAAACTCTGTACTGTGGTAAAAGAAGACAAATGGGCCACACAACAATTACAAGATTTGAGTTTGATAAAACCATTGAGCACAAGAGCATTATCTATGAGTCCGATTATAGAAAAGTATTCTTTTGTTACACCAAAAGTTGTTTGTAAGGACATGAAAGATTTAACATTCCCTGATGTTGTACAAAATGAGCTCATTTATGAGTCACAAACTGGACAATTAGCCAATCCTTTCCATCAGAGTCAAGTTAAATCATCGATTGCATTTCCTGATAAATCACTTTTACAATATGATTGTGGTAAACTTCAAAAACTTGCTCAACTATTACATGAAATCATCCCTCAAGGTCATAGAGTGTTGATTTTTACTCAAATGTCAAAAGTTTTAGATATACTTGAACTATTTTTGAATTATAATGGATACACCTATATGAGATTGGATGGGTCAACCAAGATTGAAGATAGACAATTGTTAACAGAAAGATTTAATACAGATAATAGAGTCAAATGTTTCATTCTTTCGTCTCGTGCTGGTGGTATTGGTATTAATTTGACGGGTGCAGATACAGTTGTTTTTTACGATTCTGATTGGAATCCTGCAATGGATAAACAATGTCAAGATAGATGTCATAGAATTGGTCAAACTAGAGATGTCCATATTTATAGATTCGTGTGTGAATACACTATCGAATCTAATATACTCAAAAAAGCCGAACAGAAACGTCAATTGGATAATGTTGTTATTCAAGAGGGTGGATTTACAACGGATTATTTCAGTAGATTATCTGTTGATGAAATGATTGGAGAGGAAGTTAGTAACAATGTGAAATTGGGAGGACAAGACTTGACAAAGGCATTAGAACAGGCCGAAGACGTGGAAGATTCAGCTGCTGCTAAGATGGCCATGACAGAGGTCAATGTTGACACTGAAGACTTTAACGAAGAAACGGCTCAGGCAGACCGAGAAGGCAGTGAAATGGACATGGATGGAGACAAGGCAATGGAAATGGCTGTGAAAGTCAACAAAGCCACAGAGCCAAATGATTACTCGGATTCAGACGACGACGATGTTGGTCATATTGACGAATACATGATAAGATTCATAGCAGGAGGATTTTCAGATCTTTTATAGTAAGTAAGTGAAAAATTTCAATTTCCAAATTTCACTTTTTCTTCACACCACTTGTTTATAATGAGAACCAGTTCAATTTTACGTCAGTTACTCGACAATAAGGGTTATTACGATCCTCGGACATTTAGAATGTCTCCAGCTTTACGTCGCGCTCGTCAGCCGTACGTTTTACGTAACATGGTGGCTCTTGTTCTTCTCTCTGCGGTGCCCATCAGCATTTACATGTACACATTCAAGTTTCTTTCTAAGGACGACTTTGATGACATTCCTATTCCTCCTCTTGACGACGAAACTGTGAAGCAATTGCAAGAGGAGTATTCCAAGCAAAAGAAATGAGGGAATGTGTGACGGTGTGTTTAGTTTGTATATATTTTAAAGTTTTACGGGTCATTGAAACGGTAGGTGATGTAGACTGGAGGGAACATGTTGGTGTTGGTGCGACAGGAAAGTGAATGAAGTTTAGCGTGTTGAAAGAATATTTTATTCCATTGTGAATCAAAGATTTGATTTACCAAAATGTTATAACATATAAAACAAGTGCAAAATATGTTTGAATGCCGATTACATGAAAGTTGGTGATGTAGTAATTTTTGAGCATCTTGGCGGTTGAAAAGTGAAACTAATGGCAATGTGTGTGAATAGTTAGAAAACACATTGCTTAAATATCTCATCTCATCCACTTCGGTGTGTAATTACAACTCAAACCCATAACGCATCACTTTTTTAGATTCTTTAAAGATGCAAATCCGTTGCTAAGCTACAGTTATGGCTCTGAAGGGCTCAATATGGTTATTTAAAAACATTTATATTCACCATAATTCAGATGCCAAACTCAAATAACAGGGTGAATTATAAAACGATTAATGAAGATAAATCAAATATAGATTATGAACCCAAAATGAGTAAAATCAACAAGAGTTGGAAATCCCAGTTAGTTTCATTCAGTACACTTGAAACATGAAGAAACTAAAGCGATAAGAAAAAAATAATTTTTCACTTTCTTCTATCCTATACAAGAGCGTATACTAATAATACAGTAGTAACATACTGAAATCTACTAGAGCTCAAACGAAACTTAGAGATTGAACATTCATCATGTCTATTTGTGGAATATGCAATGAGAAGGAATCGAAATATACTTGTCCAAAGTGTAAAATCAAATATTGCTCTTTGATATGTTTCAAGTCACTTGATCACACTCACACGAGCGATTCCAGCGTTGGAGACGCTAGTGGTGGTCAAAGCGGAACTCAAGCTGCTACTGAAAATGCTAGCCAAACTCTGGATCACGCAGTCACGCATACGAATGTTGACGATGAAAAATCTGGTAAGAATGAAACCTCTGGTCTTTCAAATGGAGATGAGGACAATAATAAAACAGAACTCATACGGGCACTATTGAAAGACCCTCAGTTTCAACATTATATGTCTAGTGATTCATTGAAGCTACATGTATTTACAATAATTGAGATATTAACAAATGTGAGTTTAACTCAGGAATACTCAATGGATGGTCGAAGAGATATTGCTAGTAAGAAAATCAACGACTTGCGGATTGGTGGGGTAGAAAGCAATGTTTGGTTAGATGAGTTTTTCAACTGGTTGGCAAACTGGGTTCATGAGTATCGAGCAAAAAACGCACAAAACGAGCTGAGCTAGTACTGAAGATATGGTGTCTCAATAGGATATTGCAAGTGTGTTCTTCAAGCATAGACGTTCCGCTTAGAAACACCAATTGGGTACCACTTTTAACATCACAGAACAACCTTGAACTAGCACATTATATTTTACAATAATTAAATCTAAGCAGAATCCTGCATGGTCGGTCAAGCGATAATCGACATTATCAGTCCAAGTGTTGAAGCTCTGCTCCGCGGGGTTCTTCATTCTTCGCAACTAGTTCTCCTTGCCAAGCGGAAAATAATTACTTCTCACACCTTTGATTCCCAATTCCTTGACATCCACTTTGAAAACGTTACCACCCAGGTCGCCCTCGGTTTTATCTTCGTCTTCGGCCGTTGTGATATACAAAACATCGAGATCTTCTCCACCAAACGCACAGCAGGTGATGTTTTTTGCTGGTAATTCAAACTTAAGGTCCTCCACACCATCAGGCGTCACTCTGACAACGCAATTTCCACCCCACACACAGACATACAAATTGCCTTGATCATCCAAAACAGAACCATCAGGCGTTCCAACAGCTGGAGCATAAAACAAGGACTTGGATTCGAGGTCAAAGTTCCCATTCTTATCATAATTGTAGGAATAAACTTTGTGATCCGCAGACTCAGTCCAATAGACTCTGGAACGTTCGATATCCCAATTGACACCGTTGGGAATGCAAATCTTATCTTCCCAGAGTTTACTGATTTTTCCATCAGAGTAAGTCCACATGTCACCGACTGGCAGAGCAGGTTCGTAGACACACATGGTACCGACCCAGACATCACCCTGTGGAGTGACCCCACCATCGTTAAATCTTAGTGGATGTTGAGATTGATCCGCTGGCGGCAAGGTGGAAAGAGTGGACTTTGCTTGCGTTTTTGTGTCGTATATAAAGATATCACTAGTACCAAAAACAAGCAGCTTACTTGGATCGGTGGTGAGACAGATGAGACCCAACTTTGTGTCCAGTTGGATCGATTCTGTTTTATCGGTTACTGTGGTCAATGTTCCTGCTTCAATGTCGATATAATAAATAGTATTGACACGGTCATCGTATAGAATTCCTTCAAGAAGTTGACCACTTGAAAAAATTGGCGTAGGAGGCACAGTTACAGTACGCATTGGAGGAAAAAGAGGGGACAGAAAGAGTAGCAAGTGAGAGCACCGTGGGAAATTTACTACGTGGACAGCGCTCAGCAGTGCGTCATAAGCTACAGACGCAGTAAAAGAATTTTTAAGTGAGTTTGATGACATGTGGTTGCGCTTAATGTGCCCATGGCTATTTTTTGCTTTGATATTCTAAAACACGTGTTGTTTGATGGGGTATTTATGCCAATGTTGATTCTCTCTATTTTATATTTACTTTAATTACATCATATTTTATTTGTGTGCTTTGTTTGGAACAGCGGCTCTTTTTGTTCATTATAAGCTCATATATGGAAACTTGACTACTTAGAATATTTGTATGAGTACTTTGATCCTTCTAAGTTTCACACTATGTTCAACATTTTGGTCTTCAAAATGCACATATTCAGAATTATGCTAAGCAATGCTAAAATGGCACTGTTTCTCTTTCACTATAGTTATCCTTTGAGTTTAATATATGTTCACAAATACCAAATGTCACCTTGCTATTGTGAACCCAGAATCATTTTGATTTCACTCTAAATCTCTACTTATAAAACTGAATAATTATGCTCATGAGGTAAGAAAACGTAGTGTAAGTGAAATAGAAAATGAAAACACAGATTATTGTATACACTAGAAAGCATGCTTTGGAGTCAGAGAATTGATGGTTTTTGTGTTGCATTTTCAAACGAAACGTCTTTCTTACTCAAACAAAACAATTCTTTCGGTTACACCATTGGTTCTACTGTGATTATTACATACATACACTCTGAAATCGCCACATTCATCGTAATTGTTCATTTTCTATTTGTTAGCACGTTGTTCCCTTGCAAAATTGCCAACTTTCCATGATAAACCCTCAGCTTTTCTTTCTTTCTTTGCTAGAACCACAGTCAAAAACCATTAATACCACTTTTCTTTGACCCATTGAGGTTACATCTGTCTCTGAAATTGTGTTCCATTTCACCTTCAGTTTTTGCTTCACGTTTTTTGTGTATAAACTGTTCATTAGCTTTCATTCTCTTCTTTTCCTGCTATCTCTCTCTTCTTTCTTATGCAACAATACGACAGTCTCGCTTGGGTCTGCTCTCCGCTCCTTGTCGTCCAGGGTCTCACCTTACCAGATGATAACCTCGACAATATACCGTCGTCGCCTACCTCACTAGGTCTTCAAGTCAGCATCCACAGAGAACTCGACTCAGTTTCCAATTCGGCCTCACAAGAACTTGTAACGCGTCTTCTCGCTTCAAATACACGCAACAGTATCTGGTGGCCGCATTCTGGTAGAGCACCCTGGCTTAATGTCCATTTTGCCAATCAGCAATACAATTTACTAGTGAATGGATCACAATCACCTCTATCTCCATACCATTCGTCAACAATAAGTCTGCTTCCATCCAAATGGTTAACCAAATACACACAGCATATCCCTGTTGTCTTTCTTGCTGTTTATGAACTAGGTGTAGATGAAAATTACGACGATGTGTTGATCAATGAAATACTGAGATTGAAACGATTGTTTGATGGTACACAAACTATGTTTTATTGTTTAGTCTATACATCGAGTGCTTTTTCAACAAGCCGATCGACCAATATTCGTTCGAAAACTCAACTGGCAGACACACATTCACTCTTTTTTGTCTCACAAGATTCATCTCCTTCCACAGTTGCAGATCGTGCAACCTTCATGGATAAATTGTTGGTCCTAATTAATAGACATTCAGTTGATTATTTCACACAACAGATTAAGAAACTTAAAATTCGAACACCTAAAGATGTCAAATATCCAGATTCCTTATTCAATGTACGATTTTTGATCAAATTGGCTATATTTGAATTATTCAAAGGCGTTAGTGAATATGCTTCCAATTTGATTATGAGAGCATATACTAAATTGCAAGCATTAATAAACACATCTACTGGTCCTCTGCTTGATGAATGTCTCATTTGGTTAGACATATTGGCTATTCATTCTGTGAGATCTATGATAGTAATGGGTAGTGTTAGCAAATCATACACGTTCTTGTGTAAACATGTAAGTTTACGTGACGACAAGCTTTGGAAGTGTGTTCAATTTACCTGGTTTGCTGAATTACTGGATGCAATTGGCCCTGACGGGGTTGATTTTGATAGACTTGTGGTGGATCATATGCCCCATCCTGGGTTTATTTATTTACAAGCATATTCCTATAAGAAAGCATCTCTTGATCTTTTAACAAAAGCACTACATTCTTTCACTTGTGCAAAAACATCTAAATTTGCGCGAGTTGAATCCATGATTTATGTGGAGCTAGGTAATGTTTATTTTGGCCAAGGCAATCTTAGTATGGCTTTGAATAATTACAAAGCTGCTTTGGGGAACTATATTTTCTGGGGTACGATACGTGTTTCGGTCTTGAAGAAAATGTTGATGTGCTATTCAGGGATGAAAGAAGAAAATGGGATTCGTTTTGCATTGATGCTAGCCAGTGCGAGTACGCAGTGTCTGGAAGGTCAAATAGATGAATGTAAAAATGTGCTCAGTAATGCATTAAGTGATGTCAATGTTGAAAACTTGGAAGTTGATTTTTCCCTTCTTGACCCACACTTTGTTTCTCTCGACTGTCTTGTAAAGTCAAACAAAGTTGCAGTTTGTGAGAATATTGAGATTCAACTGGATTTGAAAGTCAACGATGCGCCTTTGATGACAAATTTCCATATTACATCCTTGTCTTTTGACATCACCCGAGATGGTAGTAATGAATCATTTGAGCTAGTTCATGATGACTCTTGTGAATGTTTCGACATAACGATTGTGGAACTTACTAAGGCAACCATCCCATGTTGCCTTACCAGCCACAATCTTCTCCGTTTGACTTTACCAGTGACCATAACAGGACAATATACACTTACAAATGTTGTCTTACATACAAAAACTGCTGTTTGCGCAGTTGAAATACCATTACATATTCAACTCGAGCCGCATTTTTTACCAGAGTCATATTGGGTCCCAAACCCAGAATCAGGAAAGTTAGTTTACCCATTGATCAAACATATTTCCAACTCATCGACAATACATGTCACTCCTCGTCAAATGAATATAAAATTTACAGTGACGCATGCTGCCAAAGCATTCAACACCCAATTTTTTCCTATAACGGTCCATTTAACCAACGAAGATACAAGTGATGTTAAACTTGAACTCACTGGACAAACTCATATTTTATGGAATAACATAGACGAAGGGCAAGAGTTGGAAATACCAGAAAATGAAACACTATTAAAACCAACTGAATCGATAGATATACCATGCTTTGTTCCCTTAGCTCAGCTATTTGGTTTGCCATATGATAAAACTGTGAGATGCAGTGTGAAATTCAATGTTAATTGTGTTCACGATATGGGCAGTACTGTTATTATTAAAGAAACGACGTTTAACATAGCTGAAATGTTTAAGGCAAAAACGAAAGTTAACCCCGATGTGTTTTCCACTGGCTCTAAGGGCATCTCATGGGATTTCAAAGTAAAAATGGCCAATTTGACTCACATGGATTTAAAGCCAAAGGATATAAGATTTGCATGCAAGTCCAATGATTTGCGTGTTAAAACGAGTTTGACTTCTGACCTAGAAGTTTTCCGAACTGGCGCAGAAACGGATGTCTGTGTTCGTTCTATGATAGAAGGAGAAGGCAAAAATGTTGCTTTGGATCTTGTGGCACATATGACATATGAGCAGGTGGAATCACATAAAGACTCTGAATACACCTTTAGTATTTTTAATGGGGTCCTTCCACTTCATACAACGCTCTTACTAGCAGAATTCAATCCACCTCAGATGACATACACTGTACAGAATCGAACGTCTGCACGAGGTGTGTATCAGACAAATATGAGTAATTATGCCATAGTGAGAGGAGATATACCTAAATGTACAAGTTTTGTGCTTGAGGCATTTGAAGAGAATAAAGTTGTGTTTGATTATGATATTGCTCAAGGTGGTGTGATGGTAGGTTTACCTGAGTATAGTGTCTTTGACAAGGTTCTCGGTAAATTTGTCATTCTTGTTCCTGTGGGGGATAATCTAGTGTTGAATTCGAATCAACTGTTTTATGTTGGAAAGAAATCTTAGTTGTTATGTAAACCTAGTAAATTGCTTATATTTGCAAGTTAACGTAGAATTTTAATCAACTGTTTTACGTTGGAAAGAAGGCTTAGTTGTTTGTTTGATTAGTTATGTAAACTTGCGTGAATTGCTTATATTCGCACGTTAACGTTGAATTTCCTGCTGAGCACGTTCAAGCATAATTGCTAATAATAACCAACAACTTAATTACTTAAATATAAAGAGAATATCAAAATGTTGCTACACATACTCGCGTCAAACAGGGTCTTCGCAATCAATGCACGGCTTCTCTGACACTACTCCGTGTTTAGTTGATCTTCAACAACTCGACATCGAAAACCAAAGTCGACATTGGAGGAATTAAACCTGGGAAGCCTCTGTTACCGTAAGCCATCATAGGTGGAACGGTCAATCTTGCCTTTTCGCCAAGAGACAACTTAGCAAACCCTTGGTCCCAACCTTGGATAACTTGGCCTTTGCCAATTGTGAATTGGAATGGCTTGCCTCTGTCCAAGGAAGAATCGAATTTTCTACCGTTGGTCAATGTTCCTGTGTAGTGAACAGTGAGGAGATCACCCGCTTGTGGGTAGTTGGTGTTGTCACCGGCTTGCAAGGTTTCGATATTGAGTTGCTCAGACATGGCTACAGGGCGGTGTGTGTGGAATGTACGAAGTGGACGAAGCACACGAAGCATGGTGAAAAAAAGAGGGCGAAAGCAAAACCTACCGAGGGCGGGGCGCGAAGTGAGAAGCCGGGTGGTGCGGCGAAGAAAAAAATGTGTGCCCAGCAGAAACGCCGAAGCGGTTTAAAATTTGAGCCGCGGATTGAGGGGCCATGGGGGAGTTTCGAAGTAAATAAAGTAGGACCGTACTGGGAAAAACAGCAAAGCCCGGTACAGCTTGAACTTCTTCCAGGTAAAACGAGAATGGATCCAAAATACGCTACATCACACACTAAGCCAGGCACTGGTTCAGGTAAAAACACAGTGGAACTCTATGCAGACTACAATTGTCCGTTTGCATGCAAGTTATTCAAGAAACTAGACGCTCAATGGGGCGATTACGCCCTCGGTGATCATAAATTGGTGTTTGTTCACGTTGTTCAACCATGGCACGGGTTCCAATCCAGTGTTCTGCACGAATCTGCTTTGGCCGTGAGCAAGATCAAGCCAGAGGCCTTCTGGGATGCTTCGCGCGTTCTTTTTAACCATATTACAGACTTCAATGATGGCAAAATCTACGATCTGAGTAAGAGACAACTTGTGGAAAAGGTTGCGGAGTTGCTCGCGAGCGAATTGAAGGATGTGGATGCAAAGGAGATTGTCAAACTGGTTGAGACAAGTGCTGAAGGTAATGCAGGTTCTAAGCTGGCGGCCGATGTCAAGTATTTCACCAGATACGGCAGAACTAGAGGTGTCCACGTTACGCCTACGGTGTTCTTCAATGGGATTCATATTTCAAAGATTGAGTCCTCAACTGAAATGGCTGAGATTGCGAAGTTATTGGGCGCTTAAAAGCGATGTCATAGCACGAATAGTGGTGTTTATTCATCCGGCCATTGTGCATTTCTTTGGTTTATTGTTGTATTGAAAGTAAGATGTCTTTTGAATGCTTTGTTAACTGTTCCAGATATATCTCGCATTCAAACGCTTGAAACGAACTCTGCATATATAAAAATTAAGATATGGTCTTTGCTAAGCATTCAGAAGCATGAGATGTTTGAGAGACTCTAAGGCTCTTGAAACCTCATAGCAAATAACCGTGTTTAGCTGTATATTAAGTATTTAGTTAAGTACATAATTAAGAAAAAGTTAGGGTCAACCACATCAATATCTCACCTAACTTTGCACGTCGCAGTGCTTAGATCAAAAGAGTTTCAATCTTGTCCTTGACACCATAGATTTGGTTCTTGATGGCAGAAGCATCGTTGGTGGTAATAGAGGCAGCAATAACTGGTCTAGAAACACCACAAGCTCTACCGAGAGCAGTCTTGGAAGGAACAAAAACGTAAGGAACGTTCTTATCTTCACACAACAAAGGCAAGTGAAGTAAGATTTCAATTGGTTCGGTATCAGCAGCCATGATAATGAACTCAGAAATACCTCTGTTCAAGGTCTTGGTGGTTTCATTGGCACCCTTCTTCAATTGTCTCAAACCTTGAGCTTGTTGGACCAAGTCAAGAATTTGTTGGGATAAAGCTGAATCAGCTAATGGGAATGCTTTTGGGTTTGGTGCGGACATGTTTATAAGTAAAGGTTCCTTGCAAAGTGCTCTTCCTTTAAAAAAAGAGAAGAGAAAGAAGAGAGTGTGAAAAAAAAAAATTTTTTATAAATCTTTTTTCCATCCATGAGCATCGCGACATAATCTCAATGTCATACCGCGACTTTTATACTGTCGCGCGCGACAAGCATTCTGTAGCCCATCTGCCAACATATGTTCCGTGCCCGGAACTTTCCTTCTCGACCTGAAAAATCGCCCACACTTTTCGCACTTATCAATTTATTAAACACTTTATTCTCCAACATGTCTGATCTTTGGTATGTAAAAAGGCGACAACTAGAGTCCAAAACATCATACTAACACGAAATTCCTTAGCCCTGTTTACGCTCCATTCTTTGGTTCCATTGGTTGTGCCGCAGCCATTATTTTCACTTGTTTCGGTGCCTCTTATGGTACAGCTAAATCCGGTGTTGGTATCTGTGCTACATGTGTTCTCAGACCAGATTTGTTAATTAAAAACACAGTTCCTGTTATTATGGCAGGTATTATTGCAATTTATGGTTTGGTTGTTTCTGTTTTAATCTCATCATCATTAAAGCAAAAACAAGCTCTTTATACTGGGTTTATTCAATTAGGTGCAGGTTTATCTGTTGGTTTAGCTGGTTTAGCTGCTGGTTTTGCAATTGGTATCGTTGGTGATGCCGGTGTTAGAGGTTCCGCTCAACAGCCAAGATTATTCGTTGGTATGATTTTAATCCTTATTTTTGCTGAAGTTTTGGGTCTTTATGGTTTGATTGTTGCTCTTTTGATGAACTCTAGAGCTACTCAAGATGTCTTCTGCTAAGTAAGAGGATGTGATAATATGCAGCATTTATAATTAGGTTATTTACACCATACAATATGAATTCAATGGCTGGTTCACAAGCTATGCAAGTTGTTCTGTGAGCTATGTGGGCATTCTTGGTTAATTGATAAGTATTGTATGCAAAAAATTGAACGATCATTGAAGTAAGCAAGGTGCTCGTAGCGAACATAGGCGGTCTTTGAATTCCAAGAACCTGTGGGTTTAAACAATTGTAATTGCATCTAGTTAAATACGCTTCTGAGCTTAGTTTTAATTGAATTACTCGATTGTATATCTTTATTTATTTCATATTGAGTGAATTGAATTGCGGTTGCCACAAAATCTCTATGTGAATTGATTTATTAATCACATGCGAATATGTGGAAACTGGGATGATTGATCAAGTTAATAAAATCTATGAAATTTGAGCCAGTTATTTCACAAGCTCTATTATCTTACCGATCCGATTCAGTGCTCTATTTACTTATTTGGACTTCACTCATTTACTCTAAAAATAATTTGTACAGATGTTGCAATCAGCTTGTTGGTGTTTTAATATTGTTTAATTATATTACATATGCTATAGTTTAATCTATTTATTGATCATTAGATGATTGTCAAGTTAAAAAAGATCGCTCTGAGGTATCTATGACTGTGTTTGATGAGATGCATCTGGATATCTGTTTGAGCAAAAGTTACAGAAATATCTCTTTTATTGCATTGGATTTCAATCAAATGTTGGTTTCCAATCTTATATATGTTGATGAAAGTGCAATTCATGTATTTCATGTTAGAAATAAACCTTACCAAGTATGATTGAAATGTGTTAGCTAAGCAATTTGTGAATTCTGTAGATTGTCAAACTCATTCAAAACACGCCGTATCGCTTCGTCCGTTTTATAACCCCGAATATCCCCTACTTCTAATCCTACTTGGAATATTCAACACAAAGTTACCCACCAACTGATAAATTCGCCAAACTTTCTCCATCAACACATAATCCTTCTCTTCTATAAACCTCTCATTGCCTCCTTCAGCTTCCTCAATCTCAATTATCACCTTGATGATGTCCTTCCTTGTACAAACTCCCAGAACAGTAAATTTTTCATCCACAATGTATAAGCTCTTGCAGCCCAGTTCAACGAACATGCTAACTAATTTGTCCATACTCGAACGATAATCAATGGTAATGTTTTCAAACTTCACGTCCTCTTGATTAACAAGCACCCCTTGACTATCAGACAGCTCTCCTGTGAGTTTATGAACCTTTTCATCGGACACCAGCGTGTATGATCTTTCGCTTTGCAAGTACAAACAATCCAACTTGGAGCAATCAATAGATCCCATTAACTTATTCTGTTTGGAAACAATTGGAATTTGTTTGAAGCCAGTGGACAAAACGTTTTTAATTTGCTCACAATTAGCAGTCGTACCAAGCTTAGTCAACTCCTTTGTAAACTTCATTCCAATCTTTTCATTTGTCATATCTGGAATATCCTTTGAATCTAAATATGGCATTCCATTAACTTGAATCATCTTATCGGCTATACCACCATTTCCTTGACCTGTGAGTTCCAAAGTACATTTCACAACAAGCACAATTATCATCATAGGAACGATATATTTAACCGCACCGGTCAATTCAAACATAATAATAACGACAGTAACACTAAGTCCAGTAATACCAGACAACGCAGCTCCTGCTCCAAGGAAGGAGTAAATTGCAGGATTTATTTCAGACGATTTAGATATAGATTTGATCAAATACCCAATGAGTTTACCGAACGTTGAACCCACCGCCATTGAAGGAACAAAAATCCCACATGGGATCTTACAACCGTAAGAAACAATGATAAATAGAGTTCTTATGGCAGTTGCCCAAATCAACTCAAATAACTCGAGAGTTGATCCTGAATCTTCATTCGTGAATAAAATCTCCATTACCCTTGTCATGTCATATTTGATGAATATATTAGAGTATCCAATGATTTGAGTAATGAAGCACAAAAGAACTACTTCAAAAACTCCATATTGCGCGAAATACTTCTTTCTAAACATAACATACTTGATGTTCCATTTGCACACGAATGAACCGTACAAACCACCAAAAATCCCAATGATTATGAAAACTGGTAATTCGATAAATTTCCAATTAGTCTCAAACTTAACGGCAAACATGACAATTTGACCTGTCCTAAATGGATCCCATGCTTGTAGTGTGCATGTTCCAATGAAGGAAGTGTAGAAGCATTTCCAGAGTAATCCTATAGACACCTTTGAGCAAATTTCTTCAAGAGCAAATAAGACACCTGAGATAGGAGATCCAAAAGCGACTGCAACACCTGTAGAAGCACCAGCAGTCACAAAATCACACATTTTCTCAGGACAATCTTTAAACCAAGTAATCAACATTGGTGGAATCAAATATCCTACACAAGATGAATAATGCACAGAAGGACCTTCTTTACCAACTTGAATACCAGATGCGATAGCAAAGGGTAACATGAGAGACTTAACAATGAGCGTAATGAGGGAAAAAAAGTTAGATTTGATCTTAAACCCAGAAACATAACATTTGACTTCACTAATTCCGGATCCTGCAGCAAATGGAGCAAACTTAAAACAAACATATGAAGCAATTAATCCGAAAGTCAAACATGAAAGCAAATGAAAAACATACATAACAATAGGGTTGGAAGACCAAGGTATGAATAAATCACAAGTTCCTCCTTCTTCTCCGGGACAGCAAAAACTCTTATTCTTGAACACATTTGTTGAACAATAACCATATTTGAAATCATTCAAAAACTCAGTGATGATATTAACAAATGCAGCAATTGAACCAATCACAACGCCAGTAACAGTTAAAACAAGCCAACTTTGTCCACTGGACCATAGTCGCGATCTGATCATTTGACCCATTGACACATTCGTCAAGAATTGAAAAGCAGAATTCGATGATGATGGCGGGAGTGATGTGTTTTTGGACTCGTTGTAGTATCTTTTGTTTTCCAGAAGATACTCCTGGGGCCAATCGATAGTCTCGAAGTTATCGAATTGGGCCGTTCTGTCCATGAAGATAAATTTTGAAGAAAGACAAGTATTGATAATTTCGTGAAATATACTTACTTTAATATAATAATATACTATAAAGGAATAATAAATAGAGTATGAGATTTTTTTTGTATAAGAGATATGTTGAGTATTGATTACTGTCCCATGGACATGCATTTAACCAACAATTAAAGTTTCAGGATCAGCAAATTCGTATTCAGGGATTTCCAAATTGAGAGGAGCAGGACCCTTTCTAATTCTACCGGAAATATCATAATGGGAACCGTGACATGGGCAGAACCAACCACCGAAATCACCAGCTTCACCAATTGGGACACAACCCAAGTGGGTACAGATACCAAGCATGATTAACCATTGTGGGTCCTTGACTCTTTGAGAATCGGTTTCTGGATCTCTCAGAGTGTTGACATCGACCTTGTTGGCTTCGTCAATTTCATGTTGGGTTCTGTGTCTGATGAAGACTGGCTTACCTTGCCACTTGACGACAACGTTCTTACCTAATGGAATAGCACCAAGCTTAACTTCAGCCTTGGCCATAGCTAAAACATCGGCAGATGCAGACATGGTGGTGAGGAAACCTTCAACGGTGGACTTGGCAGCAGCAGCACCAAGAAGACCATATGAACCGACCATGAAGTAGGTGAAATCTCTACTCTTCTCAGAGTTACCCTTTGAGGAGTTCAAATAATGGGTGAAATCTGGTGAATCGTATGTGGACTTGGCAACAGCAGCTGTTTGAGAAATTGATCTCAAGCCCAATGCGCTTCTTCTGACTGCAAACTTAGCGAGCATGTTTGTATGAAAATAAACTAGTTGTTTGAAACTTAAAAAATCGTCTCTATTGGCGATGAAAAAAGATGGGTATTTTTTTTGGGTTTCAAAGAAATTTCATTGGCTGGAGACATCTGTACACCAGATACGGTGCGACAGATTCATAGTTGTTGTTGAAGTTTGTTGATGAGACGAGTGATTGTTGCTCGATGGGTTTGGCGTAATTCAGCGTAGTGCTTTTTTACCTGTGCAATTGCTGCCGCTTCTTCGGTGTCGATTTGGGCTTTGAACTGCGTCAGAGACACAACAAGTGATTCGAGAGTGGCATCAAGAGTGGCATCAAAAGGCAGTGAATGAGTATACGTGGAAGGCAACAGTAGAGCAGACCCTTTTGGAGTGATGGATTGAGACTGCCGCGCATTGAACAGCTGTAGAGATAGAATTGGTGGATTTGGTATGTTTTGCTGAGCGATTTGCTGAGCAGACCCTTGAGTGACCTCTGGAAAGGTATCTGAAGTACCTGATGTTTGGTTTTTGTTGCATGGATGTGCATTAATTGCTGGAGATGCGTTTTCTGTTCTTCCAAGCTCTTTTCTAGCATGCTTGAAATTTAATCGACTTTGAACGTGTGGAAGAGGACTTTTCTGGACCTTGGAAGACTCAGGATGTGTGCACTTTGAGAACGATGTCTTTGCAGAGTCTTGAGCTGCTTTATTGGCTGCTTTTGAGCGTTTAAGCAACATTGAAACGCGAACTTGGTCACGTGATGCTTTCACTGGCGAAGTCAGGGGCGTAGGAAGACAGGATATATCTACAATTTGTATTGACTGAACCGTCCTGTTGCGAGGAAGACGATGGTGAGCTTTGTTCTCGCGGATTCCGGTGTTTACGGTCATTTAGACGTGCTTATAAATTTGCCCTTGAATGAGCAACGTAAAAAGAACCAGTTAGAAATACAAAATACATAGAAAGTAAGTAAAGTAAAAGAAAATATCACAAGGTGTATCTAATAGAAAACAAACTTGGCCTTACCTTGTCTGACAGCAACAGTACAACCGTCAGAACCGCTACCGTTGTAGGAACCGTTTTCGTAGACACAATCACCGTTAACGACAGAGTTGTCATCGTAAGCAACGATCTTAACGTTGAAGTTAGCTGCAGATCTATTGTTTGGGTTTGGAATGAGAGAAACGTAACCGATACCGTTAGTGTAACCGGCACCAAAGTTCAGTGGAGCCCAGTTACCAATGCCGGAACCAGCAGTACCCCAAATACAACCGTCTTCTTGAGAAACACCGGCGTTATTGACGTAATATTGGGCTGAAGTCTTCAAACCCTTCCAGTTGTAGTAGTTGTCTTCGTCAACAACGGTCAGGATGTTGGTAGAACCAGCATCGACGATGGTTGGGATGACCATGTTTTCAGTACCTGGGTAGTCGGTTCTGCAGATGGCAACAGATTGATCAAGCTTGTTTTCAACTCTAGCCATGTCAATACCAGCAACACAAAGAGTGTCGAAGGATGTGTTGGACTTGTAGAGGTAACCACCCTTACAGTAAAGACCACCAACAGAAACACCGTTGGCTGGTTGAGAGTCTGGCCATTGGGTCTTGGAGTAACCTGGAGGACAAGCGTAAGAACAGTAAGTACCGTCTTCGCATGAACCACCGGTGGAGGTGTCAGCAGAATGGTAGAGACCAGAGTAACCACCGAAACCTAAGTAGTCTAAAGAAACAGCACCGTAGGAAGATGGGAAATCGGAACAAGCAACTTCACCATCTGGGAAAGAAGATGAAAGACCGGAACCAGAGCTAGAGCTGGAGTTTTGGGTGGTTTGCTTGTTACCGCTAACGGTTTGTTGAGGAGAAGCAGCAGCAGAAGTGGAAGTTGAAGCAGTGGATTCTTCAGAAGTGGAAGAGGTTTCTTGAGCTTCTGAAGTAGAAGATGCAGCTTCGGTGGAAGTTGGAGCTTCGGTGGAAGTTGGAACAGCATAAGTGGAACCTTCACCGTCAACAGTGACAGTAACATAGACATAGTCATAAGCGACGGCTCTCTTATGTTGATGGTGAATGAGCTTGGTGGTAGCACAATCTTCATCGGCAGAAACGGACGTCAAGGCAGAAGCCAAGGTCAATAGAAGCGCAGAGTTGAATTTCATTTTAAGGAAAGTGAGTTAGATTTTGCTGACGTAAGCGAGTGTGTTAGTAAACAGATTTCCTAATTGGGAAGGCGCACCAGCGAAAAAGCAGCGAGCGCCAGCCATTTGAAGACAACAAAAGGAGAAAAGGCGTGTTTCGGGGCCCTGTGGTTAGAGACAGCCGGTGCAGACAGCAACGAGCGTGTAAAGCGCTTCGTTAGCCTTCGGTTGCTATCAAAATGGTTTCAAAAGACGCACTGACGGGCAATTTAGACGCCCGCAAAAAAATATGTCTTTAGACAGTGGCATTTGAATGAAACTTGTATCTCCCTGCTCGTCGGATTCGTGGCTACAACATGATGCAATACATACCTTAAAAGGAGCGACTGGGGTGAGAATTGATTAAACAAAGTGTTTATAGGAAAAAAGAAAAAAGTTGTTTGAAAATGTTGAAAAATGAGGCGGCGCTAAAAAAAGATCTAGACCGATTAATGTCCTGCTCAGCAACGGGCTGCTGATCGATCTCGTGGTTGTGAGCAGCTGCAAGAAGGGGGGGAAATGAGATCTGCTCCGGAAAATTTTTAGATCTGGAGAGGGTTAAAACGGTGTTTGTGGCGTGTCTGGGGGTAAAGATAGAATGATGCTCTTGTATTTTGACACAATGTGGAATATGGAGAAGATGCTTTGTTCTGTCTGTTTTCTCTTTGTTAGCTTCCAGTATAGATTTGTGTGACGTTTGAGCTGGGATCTCAACTTTTGTGGCACATTTGCTCGTGGTTCAGGCCCGATTTGGGTTTGCTTCAGATCTAGATAAGTCTTGATAGAAGAATTAGAACAGCTGAAAATTGATTAAAAGTGTGTCTTTTTTTGTACTTTAACAACTCAGTTGGTATGCCAAAGTTTGCTGATTCTTTTGAGCCTATCTTTGTGTTATTGGCGCTTTAACACGATGTTTTTCACGCCCTTCCTTTTTCGCTTTATGACGTACTCATTCTCAAATTGAAAAATCCGTTCACCTTCTTAAAATTTACTTTTTATCGCTTAAAAAAGATATGCAGTTGTTGTAGCGGTTGTCAAGTGTCGGAATGTACACTTTTTTCTTTTTATACCTTTTCCCCGTTTTTAAACAGCTTCCGGGATTGCTTTACAGTATTTTCTTGCATTTGCCTAAAGAGCACGTCTGCAAAAGCCGATTTGAAACTCTAAACAGATCGAAACATCACTTGGAGGTCTTATCCACTTTTTTTATCCATCACTGCCCCCTCATGTCTACTCAACATTCTATTTTACACATTCAAACACACATTTCCTAGTGCAACTCCTAAAAGCGCCCTTTCTTTGCTTTTTTTGCCAACCTGTAAGTCCCAAATAATTGTACTCAATAATATACCTAAACTTTCCTTCACCTGTTGCATTTGATACTTGGTGCATCTTTCTTTCCTCCCATGCTGAGCCATTTTCCCAAGTCAAATTTGCACTGCCTGGAAAAATATAAAATTCCATTCCATCACCTTTCTGCACAAATTATCCGTACTTGTAGCAAAATGGACGAGGTTTTCAACGAGGGGCCAACTGTTTCGCAGCACGTTGACGCGGAGAACGATAACAGTTTTCAAACTTCTACTTTTGCGCTTAAAAGAACGCGTTCCATGGGGTTATTCGACTCCTTCATTGCTAAACCTACGACAAACGATAAATTTGTTTCAGATGATACACGTGAGAAGCTTAATTTGCCTCCTCCCAGTTCCAAATTGCCATTTGCAGACAATGCATCATCTGACTCCTCTTCTCCAATTGAACAATCTCCAAAAGTCTCTCTTATACCCAAACATCAATTGAAAAAGATGCAACAAAGACAGCAACAAAAGCAAATGCGTCTCAAACAAAGCGAACATCAGCAGTCGGTTACACCATTTCTTCACGATGATATAGAATTAAAGGATGCGAAGAATGCTCCTAAGGAACATGTTGATTATTTAACACATAAATGGGACGTTGATGAAATTTCAAAATCATGGAAATACGTTGTTCTTCGAAGAACAGGTGTTGCCGACTCAATGAGATTGGAAAACGCTTCTTGGAGAACTTGGGCTCAAACAAAAAACAATCTCAAAACTTTACCTGCCAGTTCTCTCAACTGGGACAACAGGGATAATGAAATCACATGGTTGTATGGCCCTGTTTTACGTCAAAATGATAGTTTATCGAGCTTTAATAGCCCTATAAACACCGATTCCTCAGCCTGCCATAACAACTCATCAATTGAAAAGTTGAACCTTAATTCCAACAACTCCACTCCGGGTCCAGAAGAGGATAATTTGAAGTCAATTCTTAAAAAGAAGACTGTATTTGAACAAGTCATCAGTGATGCATCGTATTCAAGATTGCAGAACTTACTTAACCAAAGGGAGTCCAAACTGAAATCGCTTTCTCCATTACTTGAGCCACAATCTTCTGCAATGGCCTCTTCCTCCTCCTGCTCCTCCTCTGGTCCAACTCTTCTACCTATCAAGTCCAGTTTGAAAACTTCTTCGCTTAATGGACCTTTTAATGCTCCAAATGAAGTTAAACACACAAAAAAGATCCATTTCAATCCTCGTGTTACTCAATGCATGGCAATAGATTACCAAGGTGATGATGATGATGATTATGATGATAACGATGAAGCCCAATCTTCTCATGAGGATCACGACGTCAACATGGATTTAGATATAGATACAAGACCTTCGTCTTCCATTGTTGATTCCAAATACCTAGAAGATAACGACGAGCCAATGGATTCCTCATCGGATGAAGATGACTTCATCATCTTGAACAAACCGGTCAACATTTCACACAATCCAGTTTATGACTCCTATTCCAACAGTAAAGGAAATACAGATATGTGTGATAGGCCAAAACAATCAAAAAATATTCAAACGATCATCCAGTTACCTGCCACAACACTCAATTTGGGTCCAGACGAAGATACTGACTTTGTATCCAAATTAAGTAACACTAATTCAGGATCCAATTTGCATGGTGGATTATTAGGGGCGGAATTTAGAACTAACAAAGGGTTCAATCATTATGATTACAACACTGTTTATAAAACGAGTGATATTCAAATGTTTGATGTTCCAGAAAGTATTCAAATGGATGTGGATTCATTAGTTACACCTGGTAATACAAAGGTTAGTAGCCCAATGGTTGGTTCTTTATCTCCTGTTCAAGTGAGCAGAAACAATTCATCTCAATTTTATCCACAGCAGGGTTACCTCTCAACCAACCACCAGATAAGCGGTGGGTCGTATGCTTCTTTCCAGCATATTGATAACTATTCTTCCTCTGGATCTAGTGACGAAGTTAGTCGATTCAAGTCACTTGAATCTTCACGTCAACCTTCGTCTATATCAATGGGATTGTCTGGGTTAGATATTACAAACAGAAATTATAACCAAAGTCAAATTGTGCCACCTAGTCACAGATCATCTCAAGGTTCATTAAGCTCCTTTATGCATAACGGCAATTCCAATTCCATGTTATCTGCAGCGGCAGTAAACTATCAACAACAACAACAACCAGGTCAAAATAGCTCACAGGGTTTATTACAAAGACCTACTTCTGGGTTTATGTTAAACTCTAGTGACAGTGATAGTGATTCTGAGTCTGATTCTGGTGAATATATTCAAAGGGGTGCTAAAAGACTCAATCAGTCTGCCCCTGGTGGGTTCGACGTGAATTTAGCCAAGACTTCTTGTAAAAATGGTTCTTCGCTAAGTGACGTTAATGCAGCATTCCATGACTCTAGTGCAAGAAATGCACACCAATTGTCTAAAATGTCTGGGTTCAGTTTGGGTGATGATGATGATGATGATGATGAAAGCAGTGAAGATGAAATGTGGTTCGGAAGGAAATGATTCAAGCAACTGTGCTTAATATTTATATTTATATATCCCATATAGTTTGTAAACTTGATTTATCGAACTGATACTAAACGCAAGAATAATTAAAATATAAAGAAAGTACTTACCATTAGCAAAGATATTATCAATCTTGCTTAATGGTTTCACCAAGAGCAGTCCAAACTTCTTTCAAATGGAATTTAAATCTGAAAATGATCAAAATGATCCATCTTGGAACAATATATCTACATAAATATGGTAAAATGGACCATGAGCCTAAATAAACATCAACTTTACCGGCTTTAGATTCAATGGAGTCAACGGCCTTCTTAGCATACACTTCTGGAATCATTGGGTTGTTTCTTTCAGCAAACTTCTGTCTTTCTTCAAATGCTCTTCTCATAGGTTGAATGTTGTAAATGGAATCTTCAGGTAATGGTCTTTTATCCGCAATGTTAGTCTTAACACCACCGGTGATAAAATTGATAACTTGACAGCCGAATGGTTCTAATTCAAAAGCTAAAATGTTGCAATACTGACCAATTGCAGCCTTACTGGCACCATAAACTGACCCCCAAGGGAATGGACAATAGCCTGCGGCAGATCCAGTGTATGCAAAAGTGCCCTTTCTAGCGATAACCAACCTACTAAAAGCATGAGTAACACGGACAGGTCCTTCAAAGTTGGTATTCATGCATGTACTAAGTGCATCATCTGGAACATCAATACCAGGGAAAGTACATGAAGAACCGGCATTATTGTAAAGAATATCTAAACCATTTGCACCGAACTTAGCAAGTTCATCTTGAACAAATTCGGCCCCCTTTTTGATGGATTCAGGATTAGAGACATCCATTGCAAAAGTTATGATAAGTTGTGGGTAAAGAGATTTGAGTTCGGCCATTGATTCGGTCTTTCTTGCACATGCAAAAACGGTGTAACCTCTAGAAGCAAGTTCAATTGCAAGGCAAAAACCAATACCTGAAGAGCAACCAGTGACAAGAGCAGTTTTAACGTCAGACATACTGAAATTTAGGAACAAAATTGATCAATTTAGCCAAATGAAAGTTTAGGCCATTTTTTTTTTGGAGAGCATACGTCTCTTGTCTTGTGATTACTATAATGGCTAAAGATTTGCTGAACATTGACGACGAAGAATTTGACCACGTCCAAGATGACTTGGATCAGATTATTGTGCCCGATATTGGGCCTGTTGAAGCCCCAGTTGTTGCTCCAACTTTGAAACAAGTTGCACCTGAACCAGTTCAAGATTCCGATCAAGGCATTTCAAACTTTCTTTCATTCAACAACATGTCAACCTTTGTCACGCGAGGTGTTGTTACTAACACTAGAGAAAGAGTATTCACCGGTGGTGCGACCCTTGATGAACCGGTGTGGGTCACTCTTCAACGTGATCTGGGTACAATCGGAGACAAATTGGTTTCTATTTTGTGGCCATTGCGTCTGAAGAAGATGCTTTCGCAGGTCCAGAGAGCTGCGGGTGCAAGCACGGATATTGAGGATGTCATTGCAGGTCCAGGATCCGATGACGCGGATGAATACTCAACTGAAACACTTGCCAAAGTCCGCGACTGGGATCTTTGGGGGCCTCTTGTGATTAACCTTGGTTTTGCTCTTGTGGTAACATACTTACAGGGACGTACTCTTGAAGCACATGAATACAGCTCCACATTCTCTGCTGCATTTGCTCTTGTCTGGGCAGCACAATCTGTGCTCAGCATCAACATTCAGCTGTTAGCAACTGAAGGCTTAAGACTAAGTTTCTTCCAAGGTGTCAGTCTACTCAGTTATGCCATGTTTCCCCTAGTTCTTGGTGGCCTTATTGGTATATTTGTTTCGTTTCGTGTTGTACGGATTGCTCTAGGCGCCGTCTTCTTGCTCTGGTCCATGTTTTGTGTGCGTCTCATGCTCGGTATTTTAGTTGCTGGTAAGAGCGCCAATGTTGGTCTCATTGGTTTGAGCGACGCTTCGAGCCATGCGAGTGTTGGTGAAAGACGTCTTTTTCTCATGTTGTATCCCGTTCTGCTTGTGTTCATGCTCTTCACGTGGCTTATGGCCATTGTGTAGCATCACACTGGGACATTGAACATGTTGAGGTTTTTTTCTCTCTTGACGCTTTGTTGTTGCATGAGACTCGATTGATGACAGTGGATCCCGCGTTTCACACAACTCTAGTATACTTTTCTTCAGTTTAGATTTGAGCTGAGCATAAATGCACTATTGCTCATCGTATTTGCTTTGCACAGCTAATGTTTTGCTATGCTCTGGAAATCAGAGCACTTTTGGCGCAGCCTCTTAAGTTGCATTTGAAGCTGCGTTTGTGTTTTTGAGGTCTTTTCCCTCTCTTTGTATCGTTAATATTGTTTATCCATAACCGCTGAGCAGTGTTCATTATACCGCACTTCACGCAGCAAACAAGTGGCTTAGCCACAAACAACTTGAAATCGAGCTTTCTTCATTTATGAGAATCTCATTGTCGTGGCATTTGTAGACCCAAGCTCTTTGATTGTGCGTATGCTCATTCTGGAAATATGCTGCCAATATGGCGCCCTTTTTCACCCTAAAAAGGCCCCTGCGCGGCGGCCAAGTGAGTTAGCGTTACTACAAAATTAATTCTATAAAACGGGCCTCAAGTGAGGCATGCTACGTACCATTATTAAATTGCAACTGCTCAAACAAAGAAGAAACAGAACGCGTGGCAGGTTTCACCTGTAAATTTTCAGCAACTCTCTTAGCGATTCTTCTGGTTTGCTTGAAAACGCTCAGCGCACGAACCTGCTTGAGCGAGAGCAGCTTTGAGGATTTGCCCATGTTGGACTCAAAATTGACATCACCAATTCCATGGATCACACATGAGATGAACTCAATCCATTGGCCTGTAGCGAACTCTTTGTTCACATTTGTAGGTGTAGAAGTGGATAAACTGAGGCCAGATGATCTGACATGGAACCTCAATGGGTCACTTTCAATAGCAGTACACAGGTCCCACACTTTGGTAAAATCCAAGTGTTTAGGCACTGGGATCAAGGTGGCGTATATGGAACTGTTGATCTCAAGCATTGCTCTTTTGATGATGGCAAAATTTGAACAGCCGGCGGGATATCTGTTGCGAACAGTGTCCTTGACCCAGACAGGAACGTTGGGGAACTTGTTTTCAAAGTTATGTAATAGAGTGTCGTTGATGTTCAAACCAGGAATTTCCAAACAACTGAATACACCCTTGGTGGAGATCCAGTATGAAAATGCTCTCAATGCGTTGTACACATTGACGTTGGTCAATGCTTCAGGACCGCAGGTTTCACTCACAATTCTTCGCAGGACGTAACCGTCAAGCTCTGGCGAGCTAACATTGTGATCCGTCTGAAAGAAATTGATTTTAGTCCCCGTTATGATCATCGATCCAATGTTGATATACTGCTGACGTAACTGTGGACTAACGCCAGATATGTATTCCAGCGCCTCCATGGAAACAGAGCTGGGATCATATTTTGAAGTTTGCAGTGTACACACACCTGTATTCTCTTCTCCGTACCATTTGTTCAATTCGATCTCCCGTGCACAAAAGATAATAGACAAACAGAGGTCTTTGTATTTTGTTGAAACATCGCCTAGGGATTTGAGAATAGCATATGATGAAATGATGGACAGATTTTCTTGGAATTCTTCGTATTTTGATGCAACAATCAAATGTCTATCACTGTTTCTAACACGCACAAATTTACCAGACGGTGTCATTTGGTAAGTTTTACCGTTCGATCGGTATGCCATGTCTGCTGACACGTTTTGGCAGCTTTTAATGATTGTATCAGCTATTTCAACCAAGTTCTGTGATTGTTGGCTAAGCATTGTAAGTCTGAAGTGAACACAAAGGGCTAAACAAATACAGATCAATATTCAAGTGTACACGCATCAGTTTTTTTCACTGAAAAGATAGAGTAAAGTCACGTGATGTGATGTCACGTGATTGGAATTCTGATCTGATGTGAATAACGCATTGAGTAGAGAGCAATGAAAGAGTTAGGAAAGAACAGAGCAATCAGTGATCCCTCCCCTGATCAGCCAGGTTGACTTTCTTTAAGCTTGATTGGACGCTTTGAATCTGATGTGCTCGGCACGTTTTATTACTATAACTACACACTAGGCAATAGCCTATCTCAAACAGTGTGGCAGACTGCCAACGGTTTACACAAATTTGCAAGACAGCTTATTCGTCCGCAAACTCCATAGGATCAAATGGAGCACGGACAGAATCTCTCTGGGCAAGTTCACCAAAGGTTGGTTCTCTCACACGCAAATCAAGAGCAGGTCTGGCGGTCTTTTGCAAAAGAGGAACAAGATCAGGATCCACACGTGACTTACGCAAGTCCATCTTGGCACCAACTGGGACGTAATAAGCCTCTTCCTCGTCCAAGGTGATGGCCAGGTGTCTCTTGTCTTCTAATGGGTCCAAATCACCGGCATAGTCTCTGAGCTTCCTGTATGAATAACTGTTCGCGCTGTCTCTTTCTTGTTCAGCCGCGTCGTCTGCAATTGGTGCATTTCCAGTGGTGTCGTTGATGACACCGTGTAATTTGACAGCATCTTCATCTTCTTTAAGTGTGTACAATGAAACAAGCTTTGTAGTCTTGTTCAACTCCACCTGTTTGAAGATAGCTGTAAGTAGCTTAGGGTCATCAACTGACTTGATCTTGTCACTGGATTCGTTTTTAGCAATGGAAGCAGAAGTCAAAAACTTAACATCAATGAATTTCTTATCGAACATCGCAGTATCTGGTAAAAAGTTCCAAACACGCTTAGCTTTGAGGTTTTTTCTGGTTGGGTGTTTCAGAGTGTCCAGATTAATTTTGGAAACGGTTTCAAATGTACCTTCAACAGCCTTGACAATTGACTTTGGATCAAATTCTTCTTCCTTACGCATTTTCAAGTTGTCAATCTGTTGTTGAGGAACCGAAGATTGATCTGATGAAATGTACTGTGTCCTACGAAGGAACCCAACGTTTTCCGACCTAGTGGCAACCTTCTTCGTTGGGTCTGTCAATAAGACTTCATCATCTGCATGAAGAGTAAGAGGAATCTTGTCCTGGGAGAAAAGACCATAAACACCATTTGCATCGTGCATGTCTAAAACATTCATGGTCATACCCATATTGTCATCCAATGCAACAACGTTCTTGAAATTGTGTCTTTTGAAATACGAAGGTAGCATGGCGTCAAACTGGCCTTCTTCAACGAGTTCTTTGTCGTTTAAAAGCTTGGCAGAGCATGTCGGTGGTGGCAATGTGTTGGAATACCTCACCTTGGCGAGATACTGTGTGGATGGCTTAGTATTGCCAGGTTTTTGTGACATGTTGATGAAAATAGACTTGTTGAAAAATTGTCTCAACTAGAGCCAATCTTGATTTTTCACATTTCTAAACTAAAACTACTAAGTATGGGGTCTGAATCTCTAAGTGGGGTTTTTTGTACCACCACTGGTCTTTCAGATGCCCAGAAAATTATTGTGAAACGTTTGATTGCTCAAAGAGGCGCAGTTTATTTGGATGATTTGAGTTCAGGAACAAATTTGCTGATTGTTGGGGCTAGTGATACGAAAAAGATGCAGTATTGTTTGAAATATCGAAGGGACATTACTTTTGTAAAATATGAAAGCTTTGTTAGTAGCTTTAAATCTGTCAATGGGTCTTTTTTGGGATTTTCATTTGATCTTTTTTGTCCTTGGAAAATATTCAATGGTAAGAACATCTGCACGGCTAGACTCTACTCACAGGATGTTCCTTTCTTTGAAAAACAGTACATATCGAAACTAATTACTCATTTTGGTGGTAATGTTGACACTGCTTTGAGAAAGAAGACGGATTATTTGGTTACTGTTTCATTATCGGGAAGTAGATCACAAGCTGCTATGGAATGGGGAATTCCAATTGTTCACCCTAAATGGATTCTTGATTGCTGTAACACCAGCACAATTCTCGACTCCTCAGTCTACAAGATTACCAAATACGCTGATCCAAATGACGTTATCAAGGTGGCCATTCAAAAAGAAAAGAGAAACGGTGTGAATTATGGTAAAGGTGAAAACAATGAGATATTCAACAATATTTTTAATGAAAGGAAGAATCACAAGTCCAAAGACATGGCGCTGGATCTTTTCAAAGGGTTCCTGTTTACCTGTATGAATTTCAGTGATGACAAAGTTGAAAAACTTCAACAAGTTATTAAGAAATATGGAGGTGAAGTGTCTGATCGTTTAGATAAGAACATTTCTTTTGTTTTGGTTCCTTCTGATGCACCGTTTGACACTGTTTCAACTAGTAGAGTGAATAATTATGACATTGTCACTGAATGGTTCATCGAACGTTGTGTTTATTACAACAAGATCATTCCTGATACTTGGTCCACTCCTCGGCCATATCTAGGCTTGACTTATCATTTCAATGTTCATATAACTGGTTTTAGTCCTTTAGAACACACGCATATCAAGAAACTTATTACAAGTCTCGGATTGACATTCAAAGAAAATTTAACTGCTGATTGTGATTACCTTATTCCGAATTTGAGTCTGCTGGGATTGACACACGAGAACTCTCCTCAACTCTTCAAATACAAGTTCGTTGATCTTTTGAATTCACGGCACCAAGTTGGTTCTAACAAGGAAATGACCAAACGTAAAATCAACTGTGCTAAAAAATGGGAAATACCTGTGTTATCGTTGGCTTTCATTTGGGAGATCTCTCAAATAGGTGGCATACCAGATCTATTAGATGAAAGATGGTGCATATTTGCTCCTCAAAAGTCGAATCCCGTGACAAACTTTCTGGATTATAACAGAGTCATTTCAAACGGTGCATTTCAAACACAAGTACGCAGTGCTGAAGAAGCAACTGATGTGGAACCTGTTAATCCTGTTACTGATATTTCACAACACAATTCTCCTACTAAAATCATATCATTCACGCATATTTGTTCACCTAAGAAAAGAAAATTGATATCTGACAGTCAGATAGACAGAAATAGAATTGAAAGAGAAAGAACAGATCATCAGCTTGACGACAAAGACGATTCTGATGAAACTTCAAACTGGTGGATTGAAAAGGACGACGATTTGAGTCCTGTCTTCAAAAAGAGAAATGTTGGCTGAAAAAGATTATTTTCTCTGCACCGAATTTTACACAACACCTTGTTGTCAGTTTAATATACCCTGTGTAATATAGATAAAAAAATACCCTCTAAAAATTAATTTATTTTATTTCAATCAACTTTGAGAATGAGCTCAAACCATAAAAAATAAATAATTAGTCGATCCGAGGGTCGAACTCGGGACCTTCTGCGTGTGAAGCAGACATCGTAACCACTAGACCAAACGACTAATTGTTGAAGTAAAAGAGTTTGGTTGTTATGTTACAGAGTAAATCTTCCAATTTTGTAATAATTTTAATGTTTTCCGAGGTTTTTGTTTACAAATTGGTTCCAAAAACATGAATTATGACCTGAATTTTTTGTGAAAGATATAAATCTATAATCAACCGATACCAGTTCCATTCAAAGACATATTGAATAACATTTAATCTCGATATGTCTAAAAACTATACACGCGATGATGAGTGGAACAGAGGACAAAATTTGTGTCAGGATTGCTACAAAACTACTCGAACGCTAATATTTCTTAGTTTAATAACATCAAAAGTTGCTTGACTACTGATTTGTCTACCATCAAAATGCACCAGAAAGAATCAAGGGCATAGGAAAAGTCTCTTATGCGTTTTCTTAAACAAAGAACAAATGATAGCACGAATCGAAGCTCAGCATTTTGTGCTATATTTCATCGATACATTACAACCGAACCATTTAACCGATTACAAAACTGGCTACAAACTATTATCAAAATCTTCGACATTCCATTGATCTGACAAGAGAGCGTCATGAACCAGAGACCAACCTCTTGGAACACAACACCAATCTTCATGCTCTTCCAGAAGATCAATTTCATCAGGACCTAGAGGCTCATCAAAATCAATTCCACTGGCTTTGAATTCCACTTCTTCATTATTTTCATTGGGTATTGAAATAGGGTATGGACAACTTGGAAGTTTTTCAATGTGGGTATCTTTTGAAACATATGTGGACGAAAGCAACACTCTTCTGCAACAGTAGTCACAACGCAAAAGTAAAATGGTGTCTTTTGCGAAAATTTGTATTTTTAAGGACCAACCGAGAAGTGCAATCAAGTAGGGGATAGAATGATGATGATCTTTAATAGAAGGCAAGCACTTCAACTTGATTTCATCCAATAGAGATGTGTTATTTTCGAGAGTCACCAATCTTGTCTTAAATGCGCTGACTTCTCTAGGAATGTCCTTTGCTGTTATATAATAATCTTGATCTTCAGGTTTTAGCGGTAACAATGGAACAAATGGACACTTTGGATAATGATCTGTAACCAGTCTTTTCATGTAAGAACCAACTATAGAGTGATAGAGCTCCACCTGCTCGTTTATTGTGCTTGCGTTTGTTGTGTAGGATATAATAGACAATCGATCAGATTCATCTTCATTGGAATCAAAATCGACATTGGTGGAAAACAAGTTTTCAACTGCACCGTAACCAATAGAAACGCCCAATTCATCATCAGACACATCCAACGCATGATCAGAAGTTTCCTGTGAAAGTTTAACCATCAAAAGAGCATGGCAACCGGTACAATGAAGTTCATTCTTTCTACGGTGAGAATCGTGCGATTTCCAGCCCTGGACAGCGCAAACAAGCGGTGAAAGCAAGTCAGAAGGCGCAGTCCATGTCAATGCGGAAAAAGTCGCAAGTCTAGCCAACAACGCATCTCTAGATAGTGGTAAAGGAAGAGAAGATGCGGTTGATGGAGAAGTATGTCGTTTTTGACGCGGGTGTGAAGTTCTTTTAGCGGAAAAAATCTCATTCGGGAGAGAGCTGCCACCTTCTACTCGCGAAAAAACACGTTTGGAACCCTTAGAACTCGTCAGGGGGTCCAAAACAGCGGACATTCAAATATTCAGAGATAAATAAAAAAAGAGCTTGAGAATGAAAATTTTCCATCATCTTGATATTACTAGTTCTTCTCCTGAAATGTCACACAAGGAAGCCTTCTTGCAAGCTGCTTTAGAGGTGACTGCGTTGCGTTTTGGGACCTTCACTTTGAAGTCCGGGCGTGTTTCTCCATACTTTTTCAACATGGGTCTTTTCTCTACTTCCAGGGCTCTTTCTGCTCTTGCGGAAGCATATGCAGGTGCCATCATTGAATCGGGCATTGAATTTGATGTTCTCTTTGGTCCAGCTTACAAGGGTATTCCTCTTGCTGCTATCACTGTTGTTAAGCTTTGGGAATTGGGTGGTGAAAAATATGCCAACGTTGGTTACTCTTTCAACAGAAAGGAAAAGAAGGACCACGGTGAGGGTGGTTCAATTGTTGGTACTGAGTTGAAGAACAAGAAGGTTTTGATCATTGACGATGTCATGACAGCCGGCACAGCTATCAACGAAGCGTTTGAAATCATTAAGAACGAAGAAGGTGTTGTTGCAGGTGTTATCATTGCTTTGGACAGAATGGAAACCACTAGTGACACTTCAGGTATTTGTGCCACCAAGGCTGTGAGTCAAAGATACAACGTTCCTGTTTTGAGTATTGTGAACTTTGATGACATTGTCAAGTTGATGAAGGACAAATTCACCGAAGAACAAATGAGCAGTGTCTTGAAGTACAGAGAAGCATACATTCCTAAATAAGCAGGAGAGGCTTACATTCAAAGAAGAAAGGACAAGGCGCACCTTGAGAGTTGCTTTGTATTTTTTATACGTATATTTAATATTCAGTAGTAATTTTACAATAGCTAATGAGGGAATGATTGTTTGTAGAGGGTGTTGTGAAGTATAAAGGGGTTTGTTTATGATGATGAGTGGTGCATGACGTGAATGTTGATTTAGAACGTCAAATACGAGACATGCTCATGACACCCCAGTTTTTGGTCAATCTTTTCTTAAGTTGAATGTTCTATGCAGATTTAATCATCTTTTGAATGTTCCATTTGAATGTTCCATTTGAATGTTTCATTTGAATGTTTCATTTGAATGTTCCATTTGAATGTTTCATTTGAATGTTCCATAATTTTCAATTTGACTGTTTGAATCAGTGTAATTAATTATTCAAATAAATTCCAATGAATTATGAAAACGATGAATTATAATTGGAATGTTACAAAGAAAGAGGGGTGCGTCAAAAGGCAACTGTCAGTTGAATCGGTACGATGCTTAAAAGAACATACAAAGACAGCTCATTTTCTTTTTTTTTACTTGGTTCTAGTCAAATAGTTAGTGACTATCTACCAAAAACTAGTCAGTCTTATTCGAATATTTCTTGACTACTTTCAATACTCTTCAAATCATAGTCCATGCCACTTGGACGGTAACCATGTATTATCATAGATACCATTGAATAGCCCTAACGCTCCATTCCGGTAATTTCAACAATACGCACAGTAGATACATTCGCTCATGACGTTTTTATAAATCAGATAGTAATAGCAGACGCCAGTATTCGATAAGGGCACAAATACATTCACTAGAATGTTCACACTAAGCCAATGATTCCAAGAGCTCCAATACACGATTATTCACTAGCGCTCCAGCACACGCTTACTCGCCACCACACCAATGTTGATTCAAACTCACTCACCCCACACCCCACCACGCCAATGTTGATTCAAACTCACTCACCCCACACCAATGTTGATTCAAACTCACTCACCCCACACCAATGTTGATTCAAACTCACCTTGGAAACCACCCCTCACACCCATCTAACCCCTCACTCTCTTGACCTTCATCTTCATCTTCTTCACCTTTGCTGGGTTTCCGTTCGAGTCGGCCCCCTCTACGTTCTTCGGCTTGATGTACACACCCGCAGTGTTCGGGTTCTTCATCGTCATTGTCGAGTGCAACGGAACAATCGTGTTCATTTTGAAGCCCTTCACCTGAGGAACCATCTGTGCCTTGTACTCTCCCTCCATGTACTCTGGAGCTCCTGGCAAGTCTTTCACGTTCTGCAACGTGGTTGGATGTTCCAGAAGATAGTCTGCAATTGCATGCATCATTTGCTTCTTCGACTTGAACTTGCTGTGGGTAGGCCTCGAGTCCCATTTGCACCCGATTCTCACTCTACCTGGGTTCCCCCATTGCTGAGGATGCGTCTTTTCTGCGTCAAACACCGCGACAATGTCTAATGCACCACACGCCTTGAAGATCGTGTATGCCAATGGGTTTTCCACGCATTTCGACAACGGCATTCTACGGCCCTGCAGTGTGGTTCTGTTCCTGTCAAAGTAGCATGGATATAGCATCTGCATTTTACGCAGCTCGTTCAACTGTTCCGGCGTAAGTCCGGCTTCTAAACCTCCACCACCGTTACCACGCTTGGCCCCCGTGCTCGAGCCACCAGCTGAATCCCCCCCAGTTTTTGCTGTCTTCCTCGTCGTCGTAGCACTGTCAACCTCTATCGCATCTATATCTTCGTCACTGGGGTCCTCTGCGTCCAGACTTTGCGGAACACTCACCACGTTCACCATCCCAGCGTCTTGGTTCGAATAAGCCTGTCTCTCACTGTCTTCAACCTCCTCAATGATCGCCATAGTGTTGTTTCTCCAGTTGAACATCTGGTCCAGCGTAGGAAATTTTTCACCTACTGCGAAGTTTCTCTATGGCTTCTGATTTTGAGGTGGCCCCCCAGCTGGAAAGACACACTAAAGACTTCAACAGTCTTCTAAGGGCCATAGATGATGAACGTACCAAGGATATAGCGCTTCACGCTTGGAATCTTGCTTTTTTGCACACAAAATGGGTAGACTGGCCTCCCAGAGCGTGGTCTTCGATTCCACGCCGTGAAAGTCACCGTGCGGTGCAGGAAACGGTGGAGCGCGAGTCGTATGTGTTTGATTTTGTTGTTAAGATGCCTACGAGTGCAAACAGAAGAAGTCAGGTCCAGCCACGGGAGCTCACAAGGACTCACGAGCGTGAAGAATTTGTGTTCTGGAATGAACCGAAGGGTGATTTGGGGCTGGAGTTGGATGCAGCGTTTGAAAGGAGCGTGAACGAGACAATAGCCAGTCGTAACACCCAATATGAAAACTCAGGTGTGCGTTTACGGCGCTGTGTTCCCGAGGATCTCGCTTTAACTGTGGACCAAAAAGAGTCTGTGATGGAACGACTAAATAATGTGATTGACGGTCTCATTGAGCGGCGTTTGAAACATGCACTGATTGATCACCATGCTCCGCCGCCCCCATTTGATTGGAGGACCGTCATGGTGGAAATCGGCGACGATAACGCCCGTTATGGCCAGCACATAAAACGGCTCTTTGAACCTCATCTAACTCCACCAAGAAGACCAGAGCCAGATCCATACTTTGAGACCGAGGACGACTTGCGACAGAGCACAGACACAGACACGTTTCATTGGGAACAAAACCGTGATCAGCTGAAACAACGGGAACAAATGAATTCCGTGGTACACGATCTTGCTAACTTGTCCAGCGAGAAACCACACACAGCTGTACACAACAAGGATCTGGAAACAAGTGGGGACTATGAAAAGTCTTTACAAAGCGAGTTTCTGAATCTTCTACAGACAGCTGAAAACCAGGATTCAGACAAAAAGATGGCACTGTTGCACTCATACACATCAGGAGCAGACTCATTTAAGGCTAGCGAGCTCAATATCCGCGTGTTTAACAAAATCAAGAAAGATTCATTGGTTGCTTTCCATAAACGACGTGTCGAGGAGCCAGATTCTTTTGTTTCTAGGAAGATAATGATCATCAAACCCCCACACAAGGCTAAAAAGAAGGTTTCCAAGGTCTTTAAGAGAAAAACCATCGACGTTGAACCGGTAGCACAAAATGATCAAATTCCAGCAGTCTCAAGCACCCCAGATTATATCGGCGGTGAAACCACAGAAGAAGAGGCAGTCACAGAGGATGAGGCATCTAACAATGCATTTACAGAGGATGAGGCATCTTACCATCCGCCTATAGAACCACCACGCGCGTTGAAACTTAGGAAACTCAAATTCAACACAACTTTATAGACATACATACACATACCTTAGCATTTAGATTTTGATCAAGTGGGCACTTGAAATTTGCATTTATTACAAAGAAATACACGCTGACACTACTGATGAATGAAAATACTCTGAATCAGATGTCTGTATACCGTAGCATTCAGTTATCAAACAACTGTATTCCATCTAGCGTAGCAGTCAGTTATTAAACAACTGTATTTCCCATCTACCGTGGCATTCAGTTGTTAATGCCTCACCTATTACAATATACACCAACACTACACATCAATAACACTCCTCAAAACTTCATCAAGAATACTCAAGATCAGATGTCTGTTGAGAGTCTCATTCTGCAAAACACCCCAAATACTTTCACTCGCAAGTATCGAGGCCTCTGTTCCTATCACCTTGGCACATGTGTCTCTTAGAAACAATTCAAGCAAAGCTCTGGAATGCTCTTTACTGGCATTACGCTCAGCTGCGCTTCTGACAGGCTTTCTTTTCCTCCACTGATTCCCAGGCCAAAGCGTAGATCGCAATTTTGTTAATATTTCTAAAACAGACTGTTCCTCCTGCAGTTTAGTCTCAATGAACCCTCGAATGAACTTCTCAATAGCAGAGCCAAACACTTGTTGAATCATCATAACAATCGTTTTACCCTTGATCCACTTATTGGAACTTTCGTCAAATTGAAACAAATTCAAAATAAGGTCACTGATGGGTTGGATAAATGTGCTACTTTCAGTGTCTTTCAAAACTGAAAACCCCGATCCTGTTCTTTTTGAATTCTTAATCCCTCGCCTGATCAAATCAATATCAAATACACTTTCTGTCGATAAGAATGTCTTGAATGCCGGGTCTCCACAAACTTGCTCATTTTGGATCAAGATTTTCAAATAATTACTGAGTGCAACAACACGTCTTTCAACAACACCTTCTGATCTAAAATTTAAAACCATTTTCCTTTTAGGAAATTCCACCTGATCAACAAAATCGTATCTGTTCCTGAGATATGAATGCAGTTCATAAAATTCACTAAATCTTCTCTTCACAATCCATTCATCAGTCTGAATACCATCGCGCTTTTCAATTTTGATCAAATATGAAGTGAAAATGTTTCCGTGTGGATCTTTTTCAGTTATGGAACTGGTAATAGAAACAGTACATTTACCAAAAAGAGAACTGTCACCTTCTTGAATAATATACTGCTCTCTTTTCAATTCTTTCAAAGTGATTTCTCTTTCCAAACTCATCTTGGATCTTGTTAGCAATCTCGTCTCTGGAACATTGTTGACAATCTCAGCCTTTTTAAGTAGGGTTTCAATAACGTCCTTTTGTTCCATCAACTTGTCAATTTCATCATTAATGATATCAATACGATCAGTGAAGTCAACGTATTTTACTTGGACCGGTCTGGAGACATTAGTAGAAGCAACATCATCTGCTCCACTTTCATTATCATCAGTATTTACATCACCGTCATCAGTATGTGAACCGTCAACAAACAACGAACCTTTCAGATCTTCTCCAAAAATACTCTCATCTTTAACAGTCCCAAATAGATCATCAGCAACATCGTCACTAACTAACCTTGAAACTCGTTTACCAAAAATAGGTCCACTGGAATTCTTGCTCAACAGGACTCGATTTGACTTCTCATTATAAAAGGTAACATCTGGATCCAGTAAAGATGATTCATCACGCAGTGGATATTTATTATCCTTCATTATTTCAGTTAGTGCAGATTCAACTGCCTTGACAACTTTTTCGCTAACTTTGCCAGTAGTGTTAACATCAATGTAATGATTATCATCTTCATAGGACTGTAGAGGATCTCCAATAGAAGCATTAGTTTCAGATCCCATTGACATGCCAGATTCTAAATCTGTAATCGTACTACCAACTAACACATTACAGCACATTCTCAAATAATAATCACTCTCCATGAACAATTTGAAATCTGTTTTCTTCATTCTGGAATATGTTAAAACTTGGAGCTTTAAAACTGCACGACGGGCATCTAAATATCTATCAAATATGGTATCATTATTCAATTTTTCTTCAGCCAAAAGCTTGAAATCTTCAACTTGTTTTAAAATCTTAGGATTTATATGTAAAATGGGAGATTTGAAATAATCACTGTAAAGATTGATAATTTCATCAGATTGAGACATTTCATCATTGAGTAAAACTACGCCTTTCAAATCTGGTGATTTTTCTTCTGAAACAACTCTGTTGTATTTCATAAAATTATCAACAATCAACGTGTCATCATTAGTAGAGGAATTGTCAGAAATTGGCGAGCCAACTAGCGCTGGATTCGATGCTATTTCCATATCCAAATATTCTAATGGATTTCTTAAGGAATCTGCACTCATGTAATATTTCAATAGAATCTTTCGGTCTTGTCTTTGATCCATCCACACAGCAAAATATTGGAGTTTCTTTGGATCATGGATCACTTCTTGTAATTTATATTCAGGCAAAGGGGGTATATGGTCATGGGAAGTTACATTCAGCGAACTGGAAGAAGAAGTTGATATTATACTGCTGTAGATTGATTTGGAAGCGGGTTTGGTACTAGATGCTGTATTAAGACCATGCAAGCGTAATTGTAATACATTGATTAGCTCAACGGATCTCCTCTGGAACTTGGTGACAACTTTTGGATCAACATTTGATGTCAACTGAATTACCCTTGGTATTTTCCAGCTTGTATAGTACAGACATTTTGTTAAATAGAGTTCGTCATCTGACCTGGTAAATGTTTTGGAAAAGCGGTCCATTTGTTTGTTGGTCAGTTTGAGGCTGATATCGAAAGAAGAGAACGGATCTTCTTTGATCTTATTAGACTTTTCATCAACTGATTGTTTAATGAATTCTCTCAACTTCTTGACGTCAATTCTGGCGTTCATTTGTTGTGTCACTTGTGTTTCGATCAACTGATTAAAAAAGTCTGGATCGGAGAAACTCATTACAATCGATCCAACAATGAGCGTGCCTAAGATTTCCTTAAGGATGATACTAACAATTTGAGAACTCTGTTCCCTTTCATCTAGCAAATATGGCAATAGTTTTTCGACTAATTCTGAACAATATTTCTTGATGTCACCAGCTTGGTTGTCAGATTCTAAGTCGATTGCCTTATGAAGATCCGGATAATTTGACAAAATCGCATCTGAAACATCCTTCGACTTCATTACCTTTGATTTTGATATAGCAACAGCTTTGTTGAATTTGACCAAGTGTTTGTCAACAATAGGAACAATATGCTGGACTATCAATTCACTGAAATCGACCTTTTCCAACCTGAGTACAAGTTGGTTGATGATATGTTTAAATTGTCGTTTCAAATCGACAATAAACGTCTGATCAACTGTGATTCTTTTGAACCATGTCTGAACAAAATCTCTAAGAATGAAAACCACCATTGAGTTCAAAACCTGGTTAATCTGATCATTTTTCGGATGAATTTCGTTACAGACTGATGCATCAAGTTTATCAATTAATATCTGACATTCGTGGTCCCAAATTGATTCTTTCGTTAGTCCAAATGGATCTCCCACCTTTTCACGCGTGAGGAAGACCTTTGAATGGATGTTAGACTGTTTGTAATGGCAGGCGACGTAGAAGAACGCGATAACGGGTATGACACAACCAAGAACAAAAAGTGGCAATAGATGGATCAATCGCAGCACAATTGGTACTACAAGCAAGAAAAACCCAAGCAGTATCGATACAGCCAGGATTGGATGCGTGGCCATCGCTACAGTCTGCGATTTATTTCAGTTTGTATGATAATCTACGATTTATCTAGTGTTGAAAAATATCCACCCATAGTTTTGAAGTAATGACAAATGTTTGGTGTCAGAGGACAATGAACCGCTCTTTTGTTCGCTTAGTATGTTAGAACATAAACATTAGAATAGAAAATATACGTTATGTACGAAGGAACGTTCGTTACTCTTGCTTAGCACGGTTTCTTTCGAGAACTCTCTCGCGGACCAAGGAACCAAGAGTCTCGTCAGGCTTTCCTGCGCTTGTGCTTGTTTCCACAGAGGACCCACTGACGTTGAAGTAAGTGTCTGAGAAGATAGAAACATGTGCCAGGTTAGGAGCCTTACCCTCATCGTCGGTACCGAATTCAGAGAACCCAGACATTTGAGAGTTAGTTCTGGAAATACGTGGTCTGGAGGACGATCTTGATCTTGATCTGGACCTAGATCTTGATCTTGCTCTCACGATCTCGTACTCGTCTTCAACTTCATCTCTCAGCTTGTGCAAATGTTCTTCGTTGTTGAACTTGGCAAACACCTTAGGACCGAGCTCGTTAACGATTTCCGTGACTTCCAAGGACAACTTCTGTCTTTCTTGTCTCAATTCATCAAGCTCCTTCTTGGAAGAGACCACTGACATGTACAACGGTCTCAATGACTTGAAAACGTCCATACCGATTTCGCCCATACGCAATGCCGAGAAAGAGGCGCCGACGAGAACAGCCCACCAAGAGCAAAACACAAAGAGTTTACCATACCAGGTGGAGCTCAACCATGGGACAACTTGGTACTTGCAAAAGAGCCAGGTGCCGAGGACTGAGTAAATGAAGTAGCACAAGGGCGCAAAAAATAGAGCAACAAGCACCTTCCAAGATGCAAGAACATCTGTGGCCTTGACCTTGACAATGGACTTCTTCAATGCCTTTTTCTGCTTGTCCTTGGAGATCCTAGCACATGCGATGAAAATAGGAGAGAACAGGATGGTACCGGGGAGCGCCAAGATGGAGCAGACGAGAAGCATGAAAACTCTGTGGACAAGCAAGCCGAGACCTTCGATGACGTTGGACGTTTCGGAATCCACCTGGTGGTCGCGAAGTCCTAGATACTTCAAATTTCGGTTGTACTCCAAAACCGATTGCTGCAAATGTTGGATTCGTGGGTCATCTTTGAACTTGGAATACCCAATGAGCAAGTTTCTGTTCATTTCAACAACCAATGGCAACGGTGGATGGTTGAATCTGCCTAGCGAGTACAATCTTCTAGCTGCCTGGATGACTTGCAAAGTTTGGTAGTCTGGTGCCTGTGTGGTCACGGCCTTGAGTGAGGTTTCGATTGTCTTCATCAACTTATTGACTGCGGCTCTAGCATCGGACTTGTATTCTTCTCCCATCTCCTTGGTGACCACGATTGGATGCCCGTATTCGGCCACGGCTCTGGATCTGAACTTGTGCGGATGGAAATAGTTCAAACCACAAGGCACAATCGAGACCTCGAGTCCTTCGTCCAGATATTTCGCCACTGCACCCAATGCCATGATTGCAACCCCGGGTTTGAGCTCCAAAAGATTGGTTCTATCGTGGGAACCTCCCTCTGGGGCAATACCGATGATTGCTCCGTCGTGTAGCTCGTTGAAAACGTTATCGAACAATTGGTGATTGTCGATTCTAGGTGCTAATTTGTACTCCGTCCCCGTGATCAGCATGCTAACACCTGCCGACGAGCTCACTGGCTCTGCCAGGATCAGCTCAGTGTCACTGATCACCTGTGCGATCTTGATCTGGCCACCGGATCTTGGTAAACCCAATAAACCCTTAGCTTGTGCGTCTCTAGTGAACTTCGTACCAATCCCCATGATCCGCACAGGGTCGTGCGGGTAATTGGAGTAGCAAATGGCCCCTGGCTTTGTCTTGAGAAGGTCCTGAGGTCTCTCCACCGGAATCGCTCCGCTCCAACGCGACCAAATACCCATCCATCTCGAATAATACGACGAAGCCGCCTCGATCATCCGCACCTGTCTTCCACACACTTCGTGCGTCACATTGGTCGCAATTGCCGCGTCTAAGTACTGGTTATTATGCGGTGCAACCACCAATATCGTCGCTCCTTTTGTTGGCAAGTGAAATGAGCCCCTGAACGAAACTTCCCGGAAAAAAACATCCAACACAATTTGCAAGAACCAGTCGAAGAACTCGATCGAGATCTTATGAGCCCATGATTCCGTCATGGGACGAAGAATTGAAGAGTGTGGCGAAGTTTGTGGGGAAGAAAAGCAGTAGGGTGATAATTTTTTTTTGCCCTTGGAATTTTATTGTTCACGGTGTAGGCAGTTTTCTAAGCGAGAAGTGCGATAAACGGGTCTGCAGCGGATATTTGGCGGATCTAAGCAGTTAAACGGAATCAGGAGCGTGACAGAACCAGGGATATTTTTTCAGCGGCTGAAAACATGAATAATAGACGAGTTAGCCCGTCGTTTTGCTGCTCGATCGCACAAAGTGGCGTTTTAGACGCTCGACGGTGGACGATATGCGTTTTATGGTTGCTTATGATGATGCGGGGGACGTTCGCAAGTGTGGAGACGGAAATTCAGAACGTTCCAGGGCCAGAAATACGAGCACTAGAGCAAAATACACACTACGACGCAATGCGAGCGGATCAGGGACCCAGTTTAGCGTCACAACTGTACCATGAATCATTGGATAAGTTTTCCCTCACAGACATGATCTTGACCACCGACATCGAGGGCAATATCCATGCTCTAAACCGAAATACAGGCGAAGTTTTCTGGTCGTTGGTGAATGAAGTGGCCGTTATCACTGTTGAGTCTGACGACGAGGACATGAACAGACACCAGAAGATACACACAACACCATTGACACCAACGGATGCGCGAAATAGCCAGTTCAAAGGAAATCCCACAGTGGAATATAACACCACTCTCACCTCGGGGTGGACTAGCGGGCGTTCAAGTCAACACAGAAAGAATAACAGTGTGATATGGATCGTAGAACCATACGGCGATGGGATTCTGTACCAGTTCACAAAAGAGGGGGGATTGCAGAAGCTGCCAGTTTCAATCAAGGACTTTGTCATGAGCTCGCCGTTTTCAATCAATGATGACTACGTATACACGGGATCGCGGCACTCAGGAATGGTCAAAATCAATGCGTTGAACGGGACGATCGTGGAAACGTACGGAGTGAAGATTGAGAAAAACAACGGCGACATCGAGATCGAAAATGACGCATTCGAGGAAGACGACCTGGACGACCCCTATTTTGCATACCGCTACAAAGAAAAGTTCAAGAACAATGACGATCCAAATACCCATTTCATCACAATAGGACGCACAGTCTATGATCTGACAATCCACGCAAAAAATAATACCAGTTGGAACATCACATACGTCCAATGGGGGGCTAACAATCTCCACAGCAATCTTCAGAGCGAAAATGGGATCTCCAGAGACAATTTATACATACAACCATTTCATGACAACTCTCTTTTAGCTATGGACTCGGAAGAAAAGATGGTCAAATGGGTTTCCAATTTGCCATACACTACAATTAATGTTTTTGACATTTTTCAGGAATCCGAAGAAGAACTCATAGTGATACCGCATCCCATCGACCCTTCATCAAGGGCCATCAAGGGAGATTCTACGTTTATTGACAAAACCAAAATGGGCTCATGGTATGCGTTGAGCGAATTGCATTATCCGTCATTGGTGCGATCTGCACCAATCGCTAAATACATCACCAGCAAGCGATGGAGAGACGACTCGGTTTTGTACAACAATGACCTTTTCTCCATATCCATCAAAGGTGTCCACGATGATTCTATCAGAGAAAAGATCGACAAGAGCGATGTTAATGACAGAGACCTTGCATTATACAATCCAATCAAACTACCAACAGCCGCCATTGGAGTACAAATGCCACCCAACACAAAAGTTTATCATGGCGCAAGGCTATTACCGGACTCGGCAAAGTACTATGAGCGTTACTCTGAAAACGAGGATGGACTTTCTTCAAAATCTCCAACCATCACTTACAAATCAAACCTTTTGAAAGACATATCAATAAGGGTATTTGAAAACGTTATGGTTGCCATAGTGTGCGTGTTCATAGTATTTGTTCTCAACAAGATGGGAATCATCAATCTGAGTAATGTTCAAACTAAGGTAGAACATAATGATATAGTTCAAAATGAGAACTCAAATTTGGAACCCCAAACCAATGTGAACGAAGAAATCATTATTATTTCTCACAATGATTCACCTAATGGTAAAAGTGTTACGATAAATGAAGAAGTTGAGGTTTTAAAATCAGATAATGAAATTGAAACAACCACTCTTAAGAAAAAACGTAAGAGAGGTTCAAGAGCTGGTAAAAAGAACAAAAAGAATATACCAAATGATTTTCAGAGCTCAGATCTTGATCCAGACGCTATATCAGAACAAAGTTCCTCTGGTGGTACAGTTCAAGTTTTCTCAAATGATGGCGACCTTACTGATAATGATCATGACTTGCTGGGCAAGGAAGACGAAATCACACATATCAGTCAATCCTTGTCCATCACAGATGAAATTCTTGGGTTTGGATCTCACGGGACTATTGTTTTTAAAGGTTATTTTGAAAACCGTCCGGTTGCCGTGAAACGTATGCTACTAGACTTTTACGATGTTGCATCACATGAGATTTCCTTATTACAAGAAAGTGACGATCATTCAAATGTTATCAGATATTTTTGTTCACAGGAATATAATAAGTTTCTTTACATTGCACTAGAGCTCTGTTCAGCTTCTTTGGAAGATGTTATTGAAAAGAAGCCAAACCTTGAAATCTTAGAAGACAAACAGCAGATCTTATTACAGATAGCCAATGGTGTTTTTCATTTACATTCTCTTAAAATTGTGCATAGAGATATCAAACCTCAAAACATCTTAGTTGTGAAACCAAAGAATGGCCACGGAGAAGTTAGATTTTTGATTTCCGACTTCGGTCTTTGTAAACGATTAGAAGCAGATCAATCGTCTTTCAGAGGTACTACAGCAAATGCTGCAGGTACTTCTGGTTGGAGGGCACCCGAGTTGTTAATTGAAGCCAACAGAGGTTACACAGACGATGAAAGTGACACGCCAACTTTGACTGTGGTGAGGTTGACTAGATCGCTGGATATTTTTTCAACAGGTTGTGTGTTTTATTACGTATTGACAGGTGGTAGGCATCCATTTGGTGACAGGTTCTCGAGAGAAGGTGAAATTATTAAGGGTAATTACGATTTGAAGGGTCTTGAAAAATGTGTCGACTACATTGAAATCACCGATCTGATAAAATCGATGATTGACTACGACCCAATGAAACGGCCAAGCATTGTTGCTGTTTTGAAACACCCTTACTTTTGGAGTGTCAAGAGAAAGATGGAGTTCTTATTGAAAATTTCTGACAGATTTGAAATTGAAATAAGAGACCCACCTTCTCCATTATTGGTATCCTTTGAATCCATTTCAACAGAAATCTTAGGTGAAACAGGTTGGTTTGACAAATTCGACGACAAGTTCCTCGACAACTTGGGCAAATATCGTAAATACAATACACACAAGCTTATGGATTTGCTAAGAGCAATAAGAAACAAGTATCATCATTATAAGGACCTGCCAGCAGATCTTGCTGCAGAAATGGGTGCATTGGATGGCGGATTCTACCGCTATTTTGCCATCAAATTCCCCCGTCTTCTTCTCTCCATCTATCAAAATTGTCGTGATTTAGTTGGGGATGAAGATGACATCAATGAATTTTACTTCTAGTCTCATTATAGACACAATTTAGTCTTTTTGCCTTAGCCATTTAAATCCGTTCAGCATATAGAAACTCTTTCTACTAATATATAACTGAAGATACATATTGACAAACTTAATAGGCTGTTGAATCAGTTTGACATTGCGCCACTTTGACCATTCTTTTTCTTTTATTAACAGTAAAAATATGTCAAAAGCCATAACCACCACCTTCAAAATATAACCTCTTTTAATTTGCTCACACTCATAAACCAATGAAGATCGCTGCTGAGCACTGCGGGGAAAAATTTCCCAATCCATCTTTTCTTATCTACCAGAAACCACTTTCTTTTCCCATGCCATTGGCGGACCGCTCTACCCCAGAGGCATTGAGACTAAAAGAGGACAATAAAAGAGAAAAATATTGGAAAAAATGGGGTACGTACGTTTCAGAACGTTGTTGGGGGGTTCCTAGAGAGGATTACACAACCGAAGGCGATGCGTGGCAATTTGATTTTGAAATGTCGAAATCAAGGGTTTTCAGATGGTCAGAACAGGGAATGGCTGGTATCAGTGATACTCATCAATATTTCAATCTCACAATGGCTCTTTGGAACGAAAATGATGACATTTTGAAGGAATCTCTTTTTGGGTTACCCGGCGGGGCTGGTCAAAAGTCCGGGAACCACGGTGAAGATGTAAAGGAATTGTATTATTACTTGGACAACACTCCTACTCACTCTTATGCCAAGTATCTTTACAAGTATCCAATCAGCAAATTTCCGTATGAAGAAATTTATCAAAAGAACTCTGAAAGGAGTAAGCTGGACCCTGAATTTGAAATCACAGACACAGAAGCTTTTGAGAATAACAACTATTTCGATGTGTTTTTTGAAATGGCAAAGGATGAGAAAAATCCAGACGAACTGTATTTCAGAATTACCGCTTACAACAGATCAAATGCACCAGCTCCATTACATTTGATTCCTCAATTCTTTTTCAGAAACTTATGGTCGTGGGGTTTGGATAAGGACGAATGTGGTGATTACAAGCCTCAAATGAAGCAAGAATCTGATCATTGTATTAGCGTCGATCATCCAAAACTTGGTAAGCGCAGATTGGTGTTTGCTCCGGCACCAGGTTATGAAGGGTCCGATTTCGATGTTGAACCTAAATTGCTTTTCTGTGATAACGATACCAATTTCAAGAGATTGTACAACGTTGAAAACAAATCCAAGTATTGCAAAGATGGTTTCCATGATTACATTGTTGATGAGATTAGTGAAGCCGTCAATCCAGAAAATGAGGGTACCAAAGCGTGTGCTTGGTTTATGTTTGATGAAAACGGAGGTGTTCCTCCAGGTGATTACGTCACCATTAGATACAAATTCACCAATGACTTAAGCGAAGAATCAAAGGTTCTCAATGAAGATTTACACGATCAAATAATCAACAAGAGAATCAAAGAAGCTGACGAATTCTATTGGTCTGTCACTCCACTGCCAATTCCTCAGCATTTAAGAAATGTCCAAAGACAGGCCTTCTCAGGATTGCTGTGGTCGAAACAATTCTATCACTTCATTCATGATTATTGGTACAGAGGTGATCCTGATTCTGATTTACCACCGGTTATTGGCCGTGCCAATGGCCGTAATGAACAATGGAAAAACCTTTATAATGAAGACATTCTTTCAATGCCTGACAACTTTGAGTATCCCTTTTACTGCTCTTGGGATACTGCATTCCATACTATTCCATTGGCCATGATTGATCCTGAATTTGCAAAACATCAATTGACACTATTAACAAGAGAATGGTATATGTCTCCGCAAGGTCAAATCCCTGCATATGAGTGGAATTTCTCAGATACTAATCCTCCAGTTCAAGCATGGGCAGCTTACCGTACTTACAAAATCGAGAAGAAAATGTGGGGTAAAGCTGATAGACCATTTTTGGAATCTGTTTTCCAGAAATTGATGATCAATTTCACTTGGTGGGTCAATCGGAAAGATGTTGATGGTAATGGTATTTTTGAGGGTGGGTTTCTTGGTCTAGATAATATCAGTTTATTCAATCGTTCAGAACCACCTGATGGTGTTCAATTGTTACAATCAGATGCATCTGGTTGGATTGCTTGGTATTCCTTAACTATGATGAACATTGCATTGGAATTGGCTAAAGAAAATCCAAGTTATGAAGACATTGCCTCTAAATTCTTTGAGCATTATTTGTTAATTGCTGACGCAATGACTTTCTTAAACAAGAATACTGAAGATGGTATGCCAACTGAAGAATCTTTATGGGATGATGAAGATAAATTCTTCTATGACAAAATCCATTGGGGGAACAATCATATGTCAACACTTAAAGTTAGATCGTTGGTTGGTCTTATTCCATTGTTTGCTACTGCAACAATCGAACCAGAAGTTTTAAACAGATTCCCATCATTCAAAAAGAGATTAGTATGGTTAACCAAAAATAAACATTATTTGGTTAAAAGACATATAGCATCCATGAATGCCAAAGGTGAAGGTAACAGATTGTTGTTATCTTTAGTCAACAAGGAGAGATTAGAATCCATCTTACAAAAGTTGTTCGATGAAAGCGAATTTTTATCAAATTATGGTATCAGATCATTGTCTAAATATCATGAGCAAAATGCCGCTCATATCAACATCAATGGGGCTGATTATTCTGTTCAATACTTGCCTGGTGAATCTGACTCTGGGATGTTTGGTGGTAATTCCAATTGGAGAGGGCCTATTTGGTTCCCAACCAATTTCCTTTTAATTGAGTCATTGTTAAGATTCTATCTTTATTATGGAACATCTTTGAAGGTTGAATGTCCTAAGGGATCTGGCGAGTTTTTAAACTTGGGTCAAGCAGCTGAAGAAATTCAACAAAGATTGATTCATATTTTTATGCCAAACGAAGATGGACACAAGGCTTTCAATGGGCCATTGGAAGTTCCGAATGGAGATGATGTTGAGCTGACTAAAGAGCAATTCAGGACCAATGAAAGACTATCTTTGATTAACACCGATGAAAACTTTAAAGATTTAATGAACTTCTATGAGTACTTTGATGGTGATACCGGTAAGGGTTATGGTGCTAAATGGCAATGTGGGTGGACCGCACTTGTTGCAAGAATGATTCAAGATGTCGGTGTCATCTGCAGATCACCATCCACACCGGTGAGAAGAAAGTCGTTCTATGATTCTGATGAAATTGCCAAATACGAACCAAGACCAAGTGTTTATCCATTGTTGTCGAAAAGAAAGAGTGGTAAATCTTTATTGAATCTGGCAGCACATAAGCTAGAAATTGACACTGACGACGATGAGCTGGTTCAGCATAACGTTCCAGGTATTGCGATCAGTAGAAAATCAAGTATTAAAACAGTTGATTCTGTTAATTCGAATGATGGTGATTTCTTGGAAAATGTCAGAAACTCGATGGCCAAGTACTGTTTGAATGAAGACGAGGTTAACATCAACAGCGAAGAGTTTGAAACGAGACATTAACTAACCATACAAATTATATAATCTTGATATACACAACGCTATAGTAATTATTTTAAGAAATCTTTGAATAGAGCGTGAGTAAGATAAGCAGAACTAAAAGTGCAATGATACCGTAGGTTAAGATTTTATTCTGCGCCATTCTCCTTGACATGGAACCCAATGTTCTTAGAGATCTATCGACGTAGTTGTCAGCTTCACCGAGAGTGTCTCTGGCGTTTATAATTTGGTCTCTCTGTGTTCTCAAGTTATTCAAGATGGAAGATCCTACTGTTTCAGATTCCAATGCGGTTCTAGTCGCTTCATGCAGTCTTTGAGTCGATCTTTCAATGCTCGCGTTCGTGGATAATAGGGTTTGTCTCTTGTTATATTCTTCATCAGTTTCGTCTCCCGTGTTGAACAAGTCATTTCTGCTCTTCTTATCCTTTATATCTGCTAATCGAGCTCTATAGTTTGTTACTTGGCCCTTGATTGCTCGAACCTGAGTGTTGAATGGTGCTCTATCGCTAGTAGGCATAGATTGAACCTCTAATTCCATTGAATCAAGAAGATCGTTACATTCTTCCAACATGGAGCTGATCTGATGCTCCAAACTTGGATCGGAGGACTTTTGCATCGTCTGGATTTTGGTTTCAAGCTCTGAAGCCAATAATTCCAGCTCCTGTGCGTACGAATTGAATCTTGTTGTCATTTAATTAATGAACAAGAGGCGATTGATATTTTTTTTGATAAGTGAAGCTTGAAATTGGTTAAATTTGTATTGTTTTCAAATTATTGTCACATTGAGGCCATTTTTGGAGAGACAAATATGCTCAATGGTACTTGAATTGAATTTAGAATGAGATTTTGTTTTTAGCGCTTTTAAATGGTCTTCAGAAGAGCCAAATAACAAGATATTCGGAGTTTAGTTTTAGCAACGGCGGATCAATCTTGAATGTCTTAAATCAGTTCCGGTTTTGTGTTCACTATGTATTAAAAAGGTTTTTAAATGTCCACACCAACTTTCATAGCATAAAAGCTTTTGAAACACTAGCAAACAATGATTTTATAAATTTTACAATTGCGTTGATTACTCACTCGACAATCGTTTCTAAGATTTTTAATTTGATAGGCAAAATGAAACAAAAAACCGCTATCGGCTCGTATAATCTCACACTTCTGATGATCCAAATGAACTTTCTATCACATTTTGCACGTGATTCCACATATCTCGATTCTCAAAATTTTTCAACTTCCAGCTATAGATACTCCTCCTCCTTGTTAACAACATGTTCAGAAACGTAGCTCGTGCGTTGATCCGTTCCAGACCACAACTGCAGCCATTTAGATACCATGGCCATTTGACGCCGCCAAAGGCCGGTGAGGAATTGCACATCACTTTCATCACTAAAGACGGTGCCCAAAGCACGTTTGAAGTTGCTGAGGGTGATAACCTTTTAGACATTGCGCAAGCACATAATTTAGATATGGAGGGTGCATGCGGCGGATCGTGTGCTTGTTCCACTTGTCACATCATTGTTGACCCGGATTTCTACGACTCCATCCCAGAACCAGATGACGATGAAAATGACATGCTTGATTTGGCATTTGGTTTGACCGAAACCAGTAGATTGGGCTGTCAAGTTAAAATGAGCAAGGAGTTGGATGGATTGAGAGTGGCCTTACCTTCTCTGACCAGAAATCTGATGAACAAGGACCTGAATTGATTCGAACTTTAATAACATCAATATACATCTTATACATAGGTTACAACCACATTCATTATATCTAATACATATATAGATATGATAGTAATAATACATTCCCAGCCAGTATTTTTCTCCCTGTTTTTGCTTTTCTAATGTAAGTTTGAGTATTTTTATTTCGATGACTCAATTTGATGATTCAATGCACTCAATTCTGATTGTTTGGACTTGAGGAATTCCTCCAGTTGGTTCACTTGAACATCGATGGTTTCGATATTACGTATTATGGAGTTCAAGTCAGAAACACCCCCAACATTCAGAGAAACTTGATTCTTCTGCTCCTGCTTGTACTTCAATAATTGTTCAAACTCATATTTCATCAGGTCCAAATGAGAATCACTTCCCTTATTGTTTTTTTCTTCTTGGGCCCTAAGAATGAGCTGCTCCAGCTCCTGTAGCTCTCTTCTCAATTCAACTTCTTGCCAATCTTTGCCCTTTGATTCGCTGTAATCAACTGGTTCGCTGGGTTTTGAGCTGTTTTCGAACGCCGAGTTCGGACCTTGCTTACTAGTGTTATTGAGCTGAGTTTGATGTGATTCAACATCATATTCCGGAGTCTCCTTACTGAAAGTTGCTCGCAAACTTGCAGGTACAGATCTTGGGATCCTCTTACCTTTCGTCCTTTGATTGAGAATATGAAGATAAACCAAACATTGATCTTTGTCTATGGTTTCACTTTGTTTAGGATTGACAATATTCCAAGCATAGGACACATCTGTTTGAGGAACCGCGTCCAGCTTGTTGTATAATGCTTCCAATGAATCGAACGATATACGTCCGTATTTATCGCAACTCGAATTGTAAATACCTTCATAGTTTGATTTATCGTTAGGTGATATGTACCAATCAAAATCGGAGCTCAGTTGGTACTCGTCATCTGTGTCACTGGATTCACCATTCATATTCACTGTTCCAGATTGGACGTCATTATCAGCTTGAACAAGGTGTCTTTTTGACCCTGGAATAAGCCAACTTGGTAAGCTAGATGGAACCTCATTGATGTTACCATTAACTAAATCAAAGATCAATCTCATTGCGATACAGAACTCCTCAAAATCCAATTTACCATCACTGTCAATGTCTGCCAAATCCCAAATCTTGGTCAATTTATCTTGCTGAAGCTGCGAATTCTTGAAGATGGGGCCCAATTTTTCCCCATCTAGTTTATTTTCATCAGGCTTCAATCCTCTAAATATCTCCCAGTACTTCTTGATCTCCCATTGCTCTAGACGAGGCATTTTAAAGCAAATTTATAATGACCGTGTATGAGAAGTTGGCCAAATGGCTGATTGTTTTATTTTTCTTACATAGGGCGCGAAATCAGATTTAAAAATTTAATAGCAAGAGAGGCAGCATATTAATTAAAAGCTAATCTTTGTAAATAAAAATTCTTACAATGATATGGTTGGCATTGCTATCAGTTGCGCCCATCGAGAATGAAATTGATACCAAACATTACTTTTTCCCATTTTGGACTAAATCTGTCAAAATTTTCATCTCATCGCTTTTTCCTTCTCTAAATGGACATTTTTTCAAGCCAATGCCGTTACGCTCCAGCTCCTGGCATTAAGGATTTGCTGAAAAAGAATTAAAATAAGGTACAATAACTCTTCTTACACGTTGATTTGCAGTAGAAATTATGGCTTTTGTTCAACGCAGCGTTCCTTCAAGTAGCGAGGCAATGTCGTCAGAAATGACATCAGGGTTCTCATCTGGATATGATGGAACCGTTTCAGAGAAAAAATCACCGTTAGAGGTCTTCAACAGAGACAGTGGAGAGTACGAAGGGTATGTTCATGAAACCGAAGTCAAGAGAGGTTTAAAAGCAAGACACATTTCTATGATTGCACTTGGTGGTACTATTGGTACTGGTTTGTTTATTGGTACTTCTGCTCCTCTTATGGAAGCTGGTCCAGTGAACACACTTATTTCATATATTTTCTTTGGTATTTTAGCCTACTCAGTCACACAATCTTTGGGTGAAATGGCAACTCACACACCAATTGCTGGTTCTTTTTGCATGTTCAACACTAGATATCTTTCAAGATCAATTGGATTTGCTTCAAATTGGCTCTATTGGTTTCAATGGGCCATTACTTTTGCTATTGAAATTTTCTCTGCTTCACAATGTATTCTTTTCTGGACTGATCGTGTTCCTGCGTGGGCATGGATCTTGATTTTCTTTGTTCTTATTACTGCTTTGAATTTTGTTCCGGTTGAGTACTACGGTGAAGTTGAGTTCTGGGTTTCCTTTACAAAAGTCACTGCATGTCTAGGTTTCATCATCTATGCTTTATGTATGGTTTGTGGTGCTGGCAAGACTGGTCCTGTTGGTTTCCGTTATTGGAGAAATCCAGGTCCTTGGGGTGCCGGTGCGGGTCTGGTTTCCAATACTAACACTGATAGATTTTTAGGTTGGGTTTCATCTTTGATCAACGCTGCTTTCACTTATCAAGGTATCGAAATGACTGGTATCACTGCAGGTGAATCTGCTAATCCAAGAAGAAACGTTCCAAAGGCTATCAACAAGGTCATTTTCAGAATCTGCCTTTTCTACATTGGTAATCTTTTCTTCATTGGTATGCTTGTTCCCTACAACGATCCACAATTGAGTTCAAGTGAGAGTTTTATTTCATCCTCTCCATTTTTAATTGCGATTCAAAACTCCGGGACTAGAATCTTACCACACATTTTCAACTCTGTTATCTTAATGACATTGTTATCTGCAGCCAATTCCAACGTTTATGTTGGTTCCAGAGTTTTGTATTCTATGGCAGGTACGACGGCTCCAAAACTTTTTGCCAGAACCAACCGTTTGGGTGTCCCAGTGTTTGGTGTTTTTGGTACTGCTGTTTTTGGTGCTTTGGCGTTCTTAAACGTTTCAAATGACGGTAAAACTGTTTTCAATTGGTTGATGAACATTTCAGCCTTGGCGGGTTTAATTTGTTGGTGTTTCATCACCGCAGCTCATATTAGATTCATGGAGATTTTGAAATCTAGACATATCCCAAGATCAAGCTTGCCATTCAAGGCTAACTTTGGTCCAGTTTTTGCTTGGGTTACATTATTCTTCCTTGTTTTAATCACATTCATTCAAGGTTATTCTTCATTCTTCAATTTCAATGCCAGTGACTTCTTCACTGACTATGTTTCTTTGATGCTTTTTGTTGTGCTTTGGTTTATTGCACAATTCACCTTCTATAGAAACGAGCCATGGTTAATCCCATTAGACGAAGTTGACATTGACAGTGACGCTAGACAAATCGACAACGAAGTTTGGGACGAAGTCGAATTGAAGGGCATGGAAAAGGTGTGGGATCTTATTCTTTAGAATCCACTCATCAGTATATATATTATCATTTATAGAAAAACGTTAAAACGTACCATTTTTACTTTATCCATCATTCATGGAAAACGTTAAAATGTATCTTTTTTACTCCTCATCGGTGCTGAGCATTTTCAACCGTTTGACAGGAAATTATTTTTCCGACCGTTTTTAGTTTACAGGTAAATCAAAATTATTTGACATTCGTGCGAAACCTGCATGCGTACGCGCAAGTCACGTGCGAAGTCACGTGCAATCACAGGCAGCATCCTCGCCCAGCGTGCCGGTTTGCAACCGGCACCGGGATCGAAC